>BLBF01009238.1:2180-14638 GCA_015471245.1 Laticauda colubrina | reverse complement strand
TGTAAGACCCATATCCATACAGAAGCCTGAAGATGGCAGATGAGATTTACAAACCAGGGCTGGGAGGGATGCTACTGGTTCTGCCCAGCTCTATAGAACTGGTAGCTCTGAAGAGCAGCAGACACCGATTTTGTTCTGTATTTGCTGCTGTTTTGCCCATCCGCCTGCCCGGGCTCTTACTTGTCCTTTATTTCCGGTTTTTTGAATCTCAGCTGCTTTGCGCAGCACAGCTGAGGTTGAAAAACCAGGAAAAAAGTGACTTTTCAAGTGCTGTGCAACTGCGCGCTGTGCTTTTCAACTCTCTGGGCAGTACAGCTTAAGGCCATGATGGCGAACGTATGGCACATGTGCCACACATGACATGCAGAGCCATTTGTGCTGGCATGCAAGCTGCAGGCAAACTTACCTCACTGTGCATGTGCGTGTCTCACTGTTGATTCTTGGCAGGTTTGAGGCCTTTTTCAGCCTCCCAGAGGTTTGAGGAAGGCTTCTTCAGGCTTTGCAGGCCGAAAGCTAGCCCCATTTTGTCACTTTCTGTTTTTTCAAAAATACTGGAAATGATGAAACAGGGCTAGTTTTCGGCCTGCAAAGCCTGCAGAAGTCTGCCGAAGCCTTCCTCAAGCTTTTGGTAGACCGAAAACGGCCTCAGACACACCAAAAATTACCTATGTGGTACAGTGCAGGTAAAGGGGCTGGGAGTGGGTGGGTGGGGACTGCGCACACATGCATAGGTGGTATGGGGGCCTTCTGGGTGCTGGCACACAATCACAAGTGTGCGCAGATTTTTTGGCACAGGACCCCAAAAAGGTTAGCCATCACTGGCTTTAGGTTTTTTTACATGTGTGCGCAAAATGTAGTCACCAAACCCGTAGTAACACTGGTTGAACTCCACCCCTGATACAAACTTGAAATTTGGCATGTATGTTCCTCTTGGCTTCTAGGTGGTCACTAAGAAATGATTTTTCAAAATGACTATCAGATCATTACTGTTTCTTAATACAGTAATTAACATGCTCTGTTGCTAAGGAGTTTTATTTCCCCTCCACACCTGAAAAGAACTCTGTTCTAACTGCCAGTTGCCTCACATTTCATTACCTCAGTTCAAATTGGCAGATGTTCCACTCCTTCATTCAGGAGTGGTCTGGGGCTCCTTACAGTACTGAATGTCAGTACCCCACCACAATGTCTATTCCTTCCACCTATGGAACTGCTTCTGGACTCAAGGCGGTGGGAGTAATATTCCCTTATGTGTTTCAATAACCGATCACCACTGAACCAACGAATTGTGAACCGGATTTCTCCTGCATAGCCTGATCACATACTGTTGTCTCAAAGCACAAGTGTCCAGCTAGTATATAATAAAAGACTGCTTTGCAATGAACTATCATTTTACTGATCAGCTGGATGGAATATCAACAATCTCATTCTCTCATGTACACACATGGACTATTTAAATGGAATTGACTCAAATGGGATTTAAACAACCTGTGTTGATCTATGCTCATGAAAACAGACCTGGACACACAAATGTAGCCAGTGTGTTTCTAAAACCATGTCAAGAAACAATTTGCTTACTACCCCAGTGTTAATTCTTTGCAAGCATCATTTTTTTCGGATGCTTTTGCTCTCTGAAACACTTCAAGTTGTTCTTTAAATATTTAATTACCTCTCCTGGTTTATGAGCAACTTCTGAAGAGCCCTCAAGGTACCACTTGACATTTTCTTGCCAATCTCTCCAGCTTCAGGAATACTAGACATTGTGTTTCTCTTGAAAAAGGAAATAATCTGGAAGAACAACTTTTTAAATGCTTACGTTAGCTCAAGTTGTTTTGTTCGGAAAACACACGAGGTAGACCGGGTTCCAACAACAAATACTTTATTGTAAACTGGTCAGTAACAGGAACGCTTGGCTGAAGCCGGGGCCAGCCTTTTATACAGGCTGGCTTACCTGCTTGCAGCCAATGGCAGTTGTTTGGATTTGCCGCCTTTTGGCAGCTCTTTGGATTGGTTCCTAGTGAACCAATCCAGTGTTCATTTTATTAACCAATCAGGTTTGTAGATTTGGAGTCATCCACTTTACATACAGAACACCCCTCCCCCCTTAGTTCAGTCCTACGTGGTGACGTAGTCTCGCAGGTAGGCGGGGCTTTTCCGGACTCGACTTGACTTGCGCGGTTCATTCTCAGTGAAGACTTCGACCGGTTCGGATGGGGCTGCTGTGTCGTCCGTCCTTCTCCCTGGAACCGTCTGGAAGGGTGAGTCAGCCATTTTACCGCCGCCTGAGTTTCTTAGGCCGGCGGTTTTGCCGCTCCCTCCCGTTTCCTCTGGGCAGGTCGAGCTGGCTTGGCTGGCCCCTTCCGATGGGCTCTTTCCGCAAGTCTCTTCAAACAGTGAGTCTTTTATTTGCTCTTTTTGTTCGTATTGTTTGTTAGGTTTAGTTTTAAACAGTTCTTTATTTGTTTCTCGCCTTTCCCCCCCCACCTTGGTTTGTTTTTCGCCGGTTTTTTCGGTGAATGTTTGTAAGTCTGTGGTTCTTTCTATAATTCGAGATCGAAGCTGGTCTATGTGCCGCTTCCATTCCCTGCCATTGTCTAATTTTACACGGTAGGATTTGGGGCCTGTAATTTGGATAATTTGTCCTGGTAGCCATACCGGGTCCCCGGTGAAGTTTTTGGCGTATACCAAATCATCTATTTCGAATTGTCTGAACCGTGTAGAGGAGTCAGGGGGGTTTTCTGGGGTAAAATTTGGGTGTAACCTATCCAGGTGAGATCTTAATTTTCGCCCCATGAGTAATTCTGCTGGGGACTTATTTGTTATAGTACTGGGCGTTATGTGCTGGAGTGTGAGCAAACGGTTTACTTTCTGTTGGACATCTCCAGCATCCATTCGTTCCAACCCTTCTTTGGTAAACCGGACCATTCTCTCAGCCCTGCCGTTCGCAGCCGGGTGAGCCAGCGCGGTTAGGGCATGTCTTATACCTAGGGAGGCTAGGTATTGCTCGAATGGTATGCTGGTTAGCTGTGGCCCGTTATCTGAGACGAGAACGTCCGGTATGCCATGGGTGGCAAAAAGGCTGTCCAGTTTTTTTATTACAGCTTCTGTTGTCGTTGATGGCATAACTTTTACTTCAAGCCAATTTGAATAGGTATCAACGACAATCAGAAAGGTATGCCCCTTGGTAGGACCCGCAAAGTCAATGTGTATTCTTGACCACAGTCCTCGAGGGGTTTCCCAGTCCTTAACGGGTGCTTTTGGTGGGGATGGTCTAATTGCCTGGCATTTGTGGCATGAGCTTACCCAATACTCTATGTCCTTATCAATACCCGGCCACCACACATAACTTCTGGCAAGGCTTTTCATCTTAACCATTCCCGGGTGCCCTTCATGTAACAGCTTAAGTACCCTGGGCTGTAATTTGGCAGGGATTACTACCCGATCACCCCACAACAAACACCCCTTTTGGATTGAAAGTTCAGTCTGTCTGGACCGGAAAGGTTTAAAGTTTTCAGTTTTTTGATTCTCCGGCCAGCCTTTACCTACCCAGCTAAGAACGCAGGCAGTCAATGAGTCTTTCGCGGTGGCTCTGGCGACATCATACGCCGAGATGGGTAGATCGGGGCAAGTCTCGATTTGTAGCGTTGTCATCGCTGGTGCCGGGTCTGCGTCGGTTGCTGGTAAGGGTGCTCTGCTCAAAGCGTCCGCATGGGAAATTTGTTTCCCTGGCCGATGTGTCAGAGTGTAGGAATAAGCTGCTAGGAACTCTGACCATCTCGTCATTCTTGGGGACAGTATATTAGGTGTTGGCTTGTTTCCCGCCAAAATCCCCATTAGCGGTTTGTGATCCGTTATGATTTGAAAAGTCCGCCCATATAAGTATTCGTGGAATCGTTTTACTCCAGCGACAATTGCTAGAGCTTCTCTGTCCAATTGGCTATAATTCCGCTCGGTTTTTGATAGAGTCCTAGAATAATATGCGACGGGTGCTTCTCTGCCATCAGGTAGTTGGTGGCTCAGGATGGCACCTACTCCATATGGTGAGGCGTCGCAGGTCACTGTTAATGGCAGAGTTTCGCTAAATTGGATGAGAACGTTTGTTGATGTTAGCAAGCTTTTAATATTTTGGAAGGCTTTTTTTTCTTTGTAACCCCAAGTCCAAGTTGCCTTTTTGTCTAGCAGACGGTGTAACGGTTCTGCTATAGTGGCTTTGTTTGGCAGGAACACATTATAAAAATTAATTAGTCCTAAAAATGCTTGTAGTTCTGTTTTATTTCTTGGTTCAGGAGCGTCTATGATCGCTTTAACTTTTTTATCTGTGGGGTGGATACCCTCTCCGTCTATTGAGTAGCCCAGGAATTCGACGCTGTTCTTAACTAAACAGCACTTTTCTCTTTTTACCTTGAGGCCAGATTCCCTAAACTTAGTTAGAACCTCTTTCAGTCTGTTCCTTAATTGAGTTTCATCTCTGGCCGAGATTAGGACGTCGTCAAAATAGGGAACGACTCCTTGTATGCCATTTAGAAGGCGTTCCATCAGACTCTGGAAGACGCCAGGGGCCACGCTTACTCCAAATTGGAGCCGGTGGCATTTGAATGCGCCCTTATGGGTGACTATAGTCTGTGCTTCTGCTGTTTCTGGGTCCACTGGGAGTTGTTGATAGGCTTGTGCCAAGTCGAGTTTGGCGAAAACTTTGCCTTTTCCCAGGGAATGAAGCAAATGCTGGACTACTGGCACCGGGTATGCGCTTGGTTGTAATGCGTGGTTCAGGGTAGCCTTATAGTCACCACAGATTCTGATGGACCCATCAGGTTTAATGGGTGTGACAATAGGCGTTTCCCACTTGGCATGGTCCACAGGTTCTAACACCCCTTGGGCTATTAATTTGTCCAGCTGTTCCTCTATTTTTGCCTTTAGTGCAAAAGGAACTCGCCTAGCTTTTATTCTTCGTGGGGCTATTTGGGGGTTTAGATTGAAAGAAATGGGGTTTCCCCGATACTTGCCAAGTGAGCCGTCAAAAACGTCCTGGAATTCTCGGATGAGGTCGTCTTCCCAGCCGGTTGTAGTCACTCGATCGACCCCGGTCATCCCGATGCTCAATGGCGCGAACCATTCGATGCCCAGGAGGCTTGGTCTGTCTTGGTTGACTATGGTCAGCGGGGGCACCTTGATGTGATTTTTGTAGGCGACTCGGAAATGTCCCATGCCAACCACAGGGATTTGGTTTCCCTGATAGTCCTTGAGGGTTAGGTGCTGCTTCTTCAATTCTTTGGTTTTGATACCTGGGACTAGCTGTTTAATTGTGTCCCACGATACCATGGAGAGGAAGGACCCCGAGTCCACTTCCATCTTGCAGTGTTTTCCCTCGATTTCCACGATGACTTTAATTTTTCTCCCACTTTCCGTCTGAGCGCTCTGTATAATGACAGTTTGGTTTGTATTGGCTCGCTTCTCTTGTTGCCATTTTCTTTCGGCTCGTTTAGGCTCGGCTCGTGTTGGGGAATTTCTGCATCTCGTCGGGCTGTAGAATTTTTTGTTTCTGCAGACCTTCTCGATGTGCCCTCGTTTTTTGCAATGTCGGCAGATGGCATCGAGAAATCTGCATTCGGCTTGTGGATGGTTTCCTCCGCAGCCAGCGCATTCCCGCCAATTTCTCCTTTCGCGCTCTTTTTTGTTCGTGAGCAAACGGTGGACCTTGTCGTCCTCTTCGCTCGATTCATTTGTTTCGCCCGACTCTTCGTAGTGGGTTGTGGTGGCAGGGTGCTTTCTGTCTTTGGTTGGTGTTTCTTCGCTGTGTGTGTTCATCTTTTTCATGGCTACCGCAGATTTTTTCGCGGCTTCAGCGGCTGTAGCTTCCGCGATGGCTTCGGTAACGGTGATGTTGGGCTTGTTGAGCAATTTACTCTGTGCGGTCGAGTCTCTCAGGCCCAGCACCACGCGATCCCTCATTGCCTCGTCTATGTTCAAAAATTCACACTCACCCCCTATTTGTCTGAGGGCAGCGATGAAATCGGCGACGGTCTCTCCCTCTCTCTGGTCTCTGCGGTAAAATTCGTGTCACTTTATTAAGTTAGACACCATCGGAGCGTAGTGTGCTTTGAGGAGTCTCTGCAATTCCGTCCACGTTAGTTGTTTAACGTCCCGGGGCTTCGCGAGGGCCTTTGCCATCTTAAAAACTGTTGGCCCGCAGTGCGTCAGGAACACAGCTCTCTTGCGTTGCTCTGAAATGCCTTCCATTTCATTGCTCTCCAAATACATTTGGAAGCGATCAGCATAGGAATCCCAATCCTCTTCGTTGGGATTGAAGGGCGCGGGCGGTGCGTTGTTTCCAGACATCTTGGTTGTAATCTAGACTTCTTATCACCGCGTGCAGGTTTTTTCGTTCAGGACGATCCCACCTTCGTCGCCAGTGTTTTGTTCGGAAAACACACGAGGTAGACCGGGTTCCAACAACAAATACTTTATTGTAAACTGGTCAGTAACAGGAACGCTTGGCTGAAGCCGGGGCCAGCCTTTTATACAGGCTGGCTTACCTGCTTGCAGCCAATGGCAGTTGTTTGGATTTGCCGCCTTTTGGCAGCTCTTTGGATTGGTTCCTAGTGAACCAATCCAGTGTTCATTTTATTAACCAATCAGGTTTGTAGATTTGGAGTCATCCACTTTACATACAGAACACAAGTCATACCTTCCTTTTCTTTAGATCCCAGCTTTGCAAGCCTTAGGGTGCCAAGAAATCAAGAGAAGGTTGAAGGTTTTTTTTCTTTTTTGTTAAAAACTTATTTCCTAGGAAAGATTTGTGGGTGTGTCATGTATGAGTGGTCAAGATGCTGAGCTTGTCAGTCAGAAAGGTTGGCAGTTCAGCAGTTCGAATCCCGAGTGCCGCAAAATAGAGTGAGCTCCTGTTACTTGTCCCAGCTTTTTTTAACCTAGCAGTTCGAAAGCACATTAAAAATGCAAGTAGAAAAATAGGGACCACTTTGGTGGGAAGGTAACAGTGTTCCTTGCGCCTTTGTCTTTTAGTCATGCCGGCTACATGACCATGGAGACATCTTCAGATGGCGCTAGCTTTGTAACAGAGATGAGCACCGCCCCCAAGAGCTGTAAACAACTAGCACGTACATGTGAGGGGAACATTTATCTTTACATGCATGAAACTACAAATGAATTCTTTTTTAATAACCAGGATAGGTAATTTGTGGCTCCAGGGAAAAATATCTCCTTAAAAAATTAAAATGTGACCAAAATGTATCCAGGACTTCTGTAAGAACTATCCTTCTCCAGCCTCATTCTTGGGAGACCAAGAAGGAGATACAGATAGACATCAACTTATCACAACAGTTCGTTTAATGACCATTCAAAATTTAAACAGCATTGAAAAAAGTGACTTATGACCATTTTTCACACTTACAACCATTGCAGCATCCCCCAAGGTCACATGATCAAAATTCAGACCCTTGGCAACTGACTCATATTTATGACACCTAATATCAAAAACGTCATCAAAAGAGCACAGCAAAGAATGTTCTTTTGCGTCAACTCAGAAAGCTCAAACTGCCCATGGAGCTGCTGATCCAGTTCTACAGAGGAATGAATGAGTCTGTCATCTGCACCTCCATAACTGTCTGGTTTGGTTCAGCAACCCAACAGGACAGACACAGACTCCAGAGGATAACTAGGACTGCAGAAAAAACAATTACTATCCACCTGCCTTCAATCGAGGACCTGTACACTGCACAAGTCAAAAAGAGGGCTGTGAAAATATTTACAGACCCCTCACATCCCGGACATAAACTGTTTCAACTCCTTCCCTCAAAATGACGCTATAGACCACCGCACACCAGAACAACTAGATACAAAGACAGTTTTTTCCCAAAAGCCATCACTCTGCTAAACAAATAATTCCCTCAACTCTGTTCAGTTATTTACAAAGTCTGAACTACTATTACTGTTAATGATTAATGGACTAGGAGACCTTCAAGGTCCCTTCCAATTCTGCTATTCTATTCTATTCTATTCTATTCTATTCTATTCTATTCTATTCTATTCTATTCTATTCTATTCTTAACCTGAACTGTGTAAATCAAGCAGTCTTTGGATAAATCTTAGGAACAGGTTTTGATTGAAAAATGAACATTGAATATCTTTCAATACTATAAGCTGCTAATGGTATAGAATATAAATTAGAATGTATCAATTTCATGCTATTGCACATTTGCTGCCTATTCACCACTGTCTCTTTACCAGTACTGTATTTTTCTCTGTATTTTTTAAAATATTCTTTCAAAATGTATAAAAACAAAATGTTAAAAAGAGCAAAGAAAATAAGCTAAACAGCAATTGTAACAGTTACAGAGTCACCATCTTTTCCACTTTTTATAAAATGTATCATTTTCTTCATGAAATCAGAGCATTAACTTTATGTGTTTTAAAGCAATACATTTGTGAGTTCCATCTGCATTGTGGCAAAAGAGGCTATGAGCACTACTACTAATTATTTATTATCCTAATCTCCATCTATTCATCTACCATCCATCCATCCATCCCTCTATGTCTTTATCTCTCTCTCTATCTCTATCTCCATCTCCCACTCACTTCTATCTGTATCTCAGCATGGAAATATTATTGTACAAAAGAGAAATCATATGAAAGAGAAGCAGACTCTGAATACTGATTACATAAGATTTGTCACTGAAATAATAGACAATATTGATAGCTCAGGTTTTAGGTTTTGGCCGTAGTTTGCTCTCCACTCTTGTTTCAAATTTAGTTTCTGAATGTTTCGTTACCAGACTAGGTAACACCATCAGCAGGATTTTCTTGTCCTAAACTCCTTAGCTTTTTTTTTTTCATGGCCATCAACCACCAGATACTTCTTCAGGAGAAGACCATGCTTATACTCTTCTGCTGAGCCCTATGGGATTTCATAGAAGAATTTCCAGATGAATTTTTTCTTTAAGTCTCCTGACAGATTCTCCTCTAAAGGAAACTGACACTGTTTAGCTTCGAATCCACCAAGCCAAATGCAGTTTATCAAATGCGTCCACCCACATTTCTGAAGGAAAATATGCTGGGGAATATCCTTCAATAGAGGGTATCTATGAAATGGGGGTTTTGCTGCTCAAGTTAGGCAGGAAAACTGGACTGGACTGGGGAAAAGTGTCATTTTATAGAGTCAGACTTGGTGGGATGCATTTCAAAGACCGAACTCCCTTTAGATACAAATTGTTTGGTGAAGTTGGGCTGGTGATTCTTGTAAGAGACAAAGTTTCCTTTGTAGCACCAGTTCAGTTCCCTGGAGATCAGGGGTGGGCTTCAAAAATTTTAGCAATGGGTTCACTGCCCGGTTGCTGTATGGTCATGGCTATGGTAGGCATGGCCTAGTCAGCCTCCTGCACCATGGTGGTGGTGGGGGGGGATTTTTGCCCTCCCTGGGCTCCGGACGCTTTCTTTGAGCCTCTGGGAGGGCAAAAACATCCTCCTTGGACTTCGGAGGCTCTCTGGAAGCTGGAAACAGGCCCATTTCCAGCCTTCCCAAACTTCCAGGAGGCCCATTTTCACCCTCCCTGAGTCTCTGGGTGCACCCTTCACTTAACTGCATCCAAAACGGGCTGCTTGGGAACTCCTGGGAGGGGAGCGGTGGGCAGGGCTAGCCAGGAGTGGGATTTGGGGGTTCTCCAAGCTGCACAGTATCTTAGTTAGGGTCTCTCCCAAATCCCTGTGCAGAGCACCCCTGCTGGAGACGTAGCACAAGAATGAGAAAAGCAACAAGGGACCATTGGTTTTTCAAAAGGAAAACCTATCTGACATCTCAAATCATGCATCACAAATATATTTGGTTGTTGCTATCCGAACTAGTATTCCGGCACAGAAGGAATTTAGGGAGCTGAAAAATTTATTTTCTATCATCATGGTGATGAGTATACTGTAAATTTATCTATGTAGTTGTTAGTAGTCCAAAACAATTTGATGGAACAGTCATTTCATTAAAGGGTGGGGAATCTGTCTCCAATCACATTCTTCTTTTCCTTCACAAGTTGTTGTTGGAAGAAATGTCTATCTGGGTTCAGTTCCAAGTGGGAAGAAAGTCACTGGAAACATGGTGACTGCTTGGAAAGATGGTTTTAATGGTGGAGATGACTACATTGAGATCCTGGGCAAAAAAAGCAAATGGATGAGAAAGGGAGAGATTTACAACCTCTATTGGGCTTTGAACTTGCTTCCTGTTCCTATGGCAAGAAATATATCCTGATTGGTTGTCAGACTCCCATGGCACCATGCAGGGGTAACTTTGTAGGTTGTCTTCTTGAGTCCCAAGCCTAGTTGAATCTTGCTAGGTGATGTAATGAAAGGGCTTTGGGCAATTCCTATTATGGCTTAATGGCTTTGTCCTGAAGGATCTTGAGTGAAGGCATTTGCTTATGAATAGATCTAGTCATCTCTTTATCTCTTAAGTGCTGACATCTGATGTGGACTATTGAGGAGGGTGGGGGCAATTAAGAGTGCTTCCTGCCTAAAAAACATGTTTCTCCATTTCTTACCTAAGGAAATATACATTGCTCAAAAAAATAAAGGGAACACTTAAACAACACAATGTAACTCCAAGTCAATCACACTTCTGTGAAATCAAACTGTCCACCTGGGTAGCAACACTGATTGACAATCAATTTCACTGCTGTTGTGCAAATGGAAAAGACAACAGGTGGAAAGCAGAGGCAGTTAGCAAGACATCCCCAATAAAGGAGTGGTTCTGCAGGTGGTGACCACAGACCACGTCTCAGTTCCTATGCTTTCTTGCTGATGGTTTGGTCACTTTTGAATGCTGGCGGTGCTTTCACTCTAGTGGTAGCATGAGACGGAGTCTACAACTCACACAAGTGGCTCAGGTAGTGCAACTCATCCAGTAGAGCAGGCACATCAATGTGAGCTGTGGCAAGATTTGCTGTGTCTGTCAGAGTAGTGTCCAGAGCATGGACGTGCTACCAGGAGACAGGCCAGTACATCAGGAGACGTGGAGGAGGCTGTAGGAGGGTAACAACTCAGCATCAGGACTGCTACCTCCGCCTTTGTGCAAGGAGGGACAGGAGGAGCACTGCCAGAGCCCTGCAAAATGATCTCCAGCGGGCCACAAATGTGATGTGGCTGCTGAAATGATCAGAAACAGACTCCATGAGGGTGGTATGAGAGCCTGATGTCCACAGGTGGGGGTTGTGCTTGCAGCCCAACACCATTCAGGACTTTTGGCATTTGCTAGAGAATACCAAGATTGGCAAATTCACCACTGGCACCCTGTGCTCTTCACAGATGAAAGCAGGTTCACACTGAGCAAATGTGACAGACATGACAGGATCTGGACATGCTGTGGAGAACATTCTGCTGCCTGCAACATCCTCCAGCATGACTGGTTTGGAAATGGGTCAGTAATGGTATGGGGTGGCATTTCTTTAGGGGGCCGCACAGCCCTCCATGTGCTCGCCAGAGGTAGCCTGATTGCCATTAGGCACTGGAATGAGATCCTCAGACCCCTTGTAAGACCATATGCTGGTGCGGTTGACCCTGGGTTCCTCCAAATGCAAGACAGTGCTAGACCTCATGTGGCTGGAGTGTGTGAGCAGTTCCTGCAAGATGATGGCATTGATACTATGGACTGGCCCACCTGTTCCCCAGACCTGAATCCAATTGAGCACATCTGGGACATCATGTCTCACTCCATCCACCAAGGCCACATTGCACCACAGACTGTAGTGTTTTTTTCCACTTTAATTTTGAGTGTAACTCCAAATCCAGACTTCCATGGGTTGCTGCTGGAGATCATTTTGCAGGACTCTGGCAGTGCTCCTCCTGTCCCTCCTTGCACAAAGGTAGAGGTAGCAGTCCTGATGCTGAGTTGTTGCCCTCCTACAGCCTCCTCCACGTCTCCTGATGTACTGGCCTGTCTCCTGGTACTATCTCCATGCTCTGGACACTACGCTGACAGACACAGCAAACCTTCTTGCCATAGCTTGATGTGACATCCTGGATGAGTTGCACTACCTGAGCCACTTGTGTGAGTTGTAGACTCCGTCTCATGCTACCATTAGCGTGAAAGCACCGCCAGCATTTAAAAGTGACCAAACCATCAGCCAGAAAGCATAGGAACTGAGAAGTGGTCTGTGGTCACCACCTGCAGAACCACTCCATTATTGGGGATGTCTTGCTACCTGCCTGTGCTTTTCACCTGTTGTCTCTTCCATTTGCACAAAAGCAGTGAAATCAGTGTTGCTACCTAAGTGGACAGTTTGATTTCACAGAAGTGTGATTGACTTGGAGTTACATTGTGTTGTTTAAGTGTTCCCTTTATTTTTTTGAGCAATGTATATTCTTTCATATGACTTTTATTTCTTTTCAAAGAATAGCATGTGCTCTGTCTGTCCATCTCTCTCTCTCTCTCTCTCTCTCTCTCTCTCTCTCTCTCTCTCTCTCTC
>BLBF01009232.1:0-15067 GCA_015471245.1 Laticauda colubrina | reverse complement strand
TATATGTATGTATGTATGTATGTATGTACGTACGTATGTACGTACACACACACACACACACACACACACACACACACACACACACATATATATATATATATATATATATATATATATATAATGTCTTCTAAAAACTGAAGGGTAAGAGAAAAAATTGCAGGAAAACAGGAATAAGGTTATAAATGTTCTAAATCTAAAATAAGTGATTAATTATTTTAATTTAATTAATTATCTCATTTTCAATTAATTAATATTCTGTTCTTCTTATATCATGTGTTTTATATTGCATTGCTATGCTTAGGAATTTATTGTATTAAAATAGTTTTGGGAGTATTTTTTTTTTAATTTCCAAATCATTCAGAGTTACCTGTACCTGCCATGCCCTGCAACAATCTGTCATATAAACAAATATCATGTTCATCATGTTCAAATAAAATAAAGTATTGAACTTTTATAATTTTTGGGAAAAATATAATGTGAGGCTTCAGTTGCAATTTAGTTGAATTTGTTTTTCTGAAATCAAACAGACCATTTACAACCCCCTGGTTTCATGCTATTTTTTAGTAAAAACCTGCAGTCTCTCAGCCTACTATTTAATTATTTGTCACTGAGGACAGGAATGAAATAGTAAGATATTGTTTACAAATAAAAATGCAATAACAACTCTGAATCTCTTTTAATTATATTTGTTTACATTGATGTTCACTTGATTCATTGAGAGTCAGAATGTCTCCTAAACCAAAATTCCTAAAATGATACATGGGCAGATTAAATCTATGACACATTTTAAGAGCGCTTCCTTCTAGAAGTGTGAAAGAAAATTCTATTTTGGTAAATAAGTTTTCCTACCTTTTGCAATAATACACAGAGTTTGGATCTAATTATAATGAAAAATCTTTCTCCACCACTTTAGAAAAGAAAACATTTGAGAATACTGTTACGTAGTTATGTTAGTTAAAATATATTATAGGATTAAATAGAGAGTTACTCTATAGGCATGTCTTATCTTGATGTTAGACAGTTGTTTTCTTATATATGTAGAAGTATTTATCTCTATAGGCATTTCTTATCTTGCTGTTGTAGAAAATATTTCTTTAACTTTTCATTGATGTTGTAAACTAATAATAACACGTGCCTGCAATTAGTTACATCTCTCTCATATGAAGACACATGATTATCCCATCTAAATCAATCTGAATGGAACATACTCCCTGGGAAAGTAACGACCTACATCTGGAGCAATATATATCTTTCGAAGTATGCTGTTAATAGCCCTCTTAAATCGTCAATTCTAATCGATTAACAGACAATAGGAGAAAGGATACTGAAAGATAAACAAGTGCCAGGAGGACATTTGTCTTTTTGCAGGAAAGATGTAAATTTAAGTTAGAGTGTTTTACGATGCAGTTACTCTACTTCTAAAAGAATCTTAAGGTATAAGAAGAGTTACTTTCGTCTATGTGCTTTGTAACTTTCTTCACATATCTTTGTATGAGAGGAGAGGTCTTACCCTTTTTGTTCCATCCGAAAATAAGTTGCGCGAGACCGGGTTCCAACAAGAAACTCTTTATTCAATTCAGTAAGCAATGGTAACAGAACAACAGCTCAAGCCGCGGTAGCCCTTTATATAGCGGCTTGCTCACGGTTTGTGGCCAATGACACCACTTCAAGTGTTTCCGCCATCCAACAGGCTAATTGGATTGGTTCTCTAATGGCCAATCCAAGAACAGCCTTTTTGGCCAATCAGAATAGGGAACTTGGAGCCTACCAAGTTCCATACATAACACTTTTATTGATCAATAAAAGTTAGATTTTGTTCTTCAAAGGCTCTGCTTCATTTTTGGCACAGTGTGAACTTAAGTTATAGCTGAACTTTACAGTTTAAAACAAATAGGAAGGGGGCATTTGCATAGTGTGGCTTTTCATATATTTGTTTCCATGGTATTATTTCAGGGGAAAAAAACCAATCTCACTGACCTTTGACATGAAAAAAATTCTTAGCATCTGAAAAACATCTCAGGCCAAATCTGAATTTTATGCTTGCCTATTGCCAAAATAGGTTTTCATTATTTCTTGAGCGTATAGTAGGTGTCTTCAATCCACCAGAAATGCAACATACACACACACCTGCCACAAATGTATTCTTTGATATCTAGATCTACCTTAGTCCTTCTCAGAAGTTAATTTACTGTAGTTCATTCTAGTCTAATGATATCCCCCAGTGGTAGGTTTCAAAATGTTTTACAACTGGTTCTGTGAGTGTGGCTTTGTGGGCATGGCATGGCTTAGTGGGTGTGGCTTGGTGAGTGTGGCAGGGGAAGGATACTGTAAGATCTCCATTCCCTTTCCACTCTCGGGGAAGGTTACTGTGCTGTCCAGACAGTTTATAGTTAATGGGAATTGGTATGGGTAGTTAATAATTGGGAGCTGTCCCCTTAAGGGAATGTATCATCGTAAATGTAGTTAAAGTATCCTGGGAAATGTAGTCCATGTCATGTGGCCACATCACTAATCCTGATTGGCCACTGAATTAGCCCTTGGTGGATTGGGGGAGGGTTCTTCACTCTTGCCTGGAACCCAGCAGCATCCTGCTGCATCACTCCCTTGCTCCACCATTATCAGAATAAAGAACAATCCTTTTACACCAGAAATTCAGCTATGCAAAGAGTTGGACATTGAGATGAATCTCGACGTAAAGGTGAGTTATCTTGAGGATGCTGATGAACCAATAAAAAGACTTTGTATGGATGCTTTGTGGAGTTATCTATCTGCCTTTATACATTCAGTCAGCAATTACAGAGGACAGAATAGTTACTGTAAAATCCCATTCCTTCCCCACCCCACAAGCTTGCTCTCCAGCTCCATTCTCCTGTGCAGGGCAACAAAAGAAGACCTAGTCAATCAGGTGGGACTAGGGAGGCAGAGAATAGATGGGGGCGAGGCCAATCAGAGGTGGCATTTGCCGGTTTTGTGAACTACTTAAAATTTCTGCTATGAGTTCTCCAGAACTGGTCAGAACCGGCTGAATACCACCTTTGGTACCCCTCCGCTTCAATTGTCTAAAAAATGTTACACAGTGCTTCTATGTTCTCATGTGGTCCACATCTCCCTTTTCAGGTTAATTCAATAAAGACCCATAAAGTCCACTAAAGTCTCCTGACCATCTCCCCACAAATTTCCAAGGTTACAGTGAGTTCTACTTTGCTTCTCTGAAGCTGAACCATCAAGATCTTTTCCACAAAAGTTCCATAGACCTAAAATGAAATGAAATGAAGGAAGAGCATGCTATTCTTGTTTTAAACAATGCCCTGGGTGTAATACAGAAATGGTCTAATGACAAAGCAAAAAACATTGGATGACAGTATATAGGTGCCCATGTGTGTAGTTATCTTGGAAGCAAAAGAAAGTACTCATGTGACAAACCTGTCCATACAGGAACCAGTCAACAAGATTTGGGAAGGGTGAGAAACAAAAGAAACACTTGCAGTATTAGAATCTGCAGTGTCTATATAGTTTGGATTGAAAATCAATCCATCCCTATTTTAAAATTTGTTTTTTTTTAAAAAATTGGCTTAGGGAAAGTTATGATGGATTGTCATATAAACTGCTTTTTTCCCCTGACACATAACCTTTCATAATGCAATAAATACATGAACCTATAGCTATAGTCTGTTAGGAAACAATATAGTTCAAAATTTGTTTGATAAAGAATTAAATTATTATATCTACTTTATACTTTTCTAGTTGGAGCGGAAGGTGGTATATTTATCACTCTCTTTTCCATTTCATCCTTGTAATAATCATTCTAGGGAAAGCAGACAGGTAGTTTCCATTTCAAAGGCTGGCCTTGAACCTGGGTCTTCCTGATTTTATTTCAATGTCTTAATTCTTTAAAATATCTTCTTGTGACCTCTGCTGATCTTAAAAATTGCATTTAAAAAAAAATTGGCTTAATAAAGGCTTGAAAAATATTTGTCTAGTATTGAATTCCAAAAGAAATCCTGATTTCATAAACTGTGCTAAGGTATAATGTATTTTATTTGGTTCTAGTTTAACCTGTTCTATGATCCCCAATCACATGAGGTATGTTTTAGTGTATTGTATAAACTCTGTCAAATCTGGTACGTTCAACAAATTTCCTTTAAGCATATCATGTTAATATAATATACTATACTCATACCTAGAGATTATCAATGTCTCTAGGTGTGGGTTTTTGAGCAGGCTTATTAGACATAGACTGGGATATAGTCTAAGCAGAATAGAACCAATGAGTTATTTTAAGTAGTGTGAAAATCAAAGTGCTTGCACAGTTTTCTATGATGTACCAAATCCTGTTGAAAAATGTTCAGTTTCTCAGAGACATCTGGCATTGAAAATGGTTTCCAATGTGCAAGATTAATAAATTCATGACTTTTTGGCTCTGATTTGGGAATAGGGCATAATTAGTAATACAATGTACTCCCAAACCATAGTCCATATTCTTATCCTAAAATGGAAGGTTGGAAGTGGGTTCTGTTCCGTCCGGAAAAACGCAAGGTAGACCGGTTTCCAACAAACAGAGGTTTGATTAAAGCAACCAACAGTAATGGAACAGTCTGGCTAAAGCTGCGGCAGCCTTTTTATACAGGCTTGCCTGCTGGCTTGTAGCCAATGGCTGCTATTTGACTTTGCTGCCTTTCAGCGGCTCTTTTGGATTGGGTCTTAATGAACCAATGCAACACTGGCCTTTCTGGCCAATTAGATTAAGTTATTTGGAGTATACCACTCTATACAGAACACCCCTCCCCCCATAGTTTAGTACTACATGGGTGACGTAGTCGCACAGGTAGGTGAGGCTTCTTCTGACTCTATTTGAGTTGCGCGGTTCATTTTCGCTGGAGACTTCGAGCGGTTCGGATGGGATCGCTGTCTCTCCGGCTCTTCTCCATGGAACCGCCTGGCAGGGTGAGTCAGCATGGTTGCTACTGCTTGAGTTGCTCAGGCCAGTGGTTTTGCCGCTCCCTCCTGGCTTTCCCAGGCAGGTTGAGCTGGCTTTGCTGGCCCCTTCCAGGATGGATTCCTCTTCATGTGGATTATTTCTGCCAGTTTCATCTAACCATAAGTGTTCTTTTTGCTCTTTTTGATTGGTTAGATGTTCTGGGTTTATTTTTAACAGTTCTTTTTTTCCTTCAGTATTATTTTCTTGTATTCCCCCCCCCCCCTCTTTGGTTTTATTTTCATCGATTTTTATTGTTGGAGGTTGCGCGGTCATATTTTGTTTGACATTTCAGGAATAAAACTGGTCTATGTGCTGCTTTCCATTCCCTGCCATCGTCTACGGTTAGACGGTAGGACCGGGGGCCTGTTATTTGTGTGATTGTGGCTGGAAGCCATAGAGGGTCCCCAGTAAAAATTTTTGCGTAGACTAGGTCGCCGATTTCAAATGTGCGGAAATGGCTGGAGGAGTCGGGGGGTTTCTCAAAGGTGTAGTTTGGATGTAACCTGTCTAAATGTGATCTAAGTTTCCTCCCCATTAACAATTCTGCCGGGCTCTTCTTAGTTACAGTACTGGGGGTGATATGTTGGAGGGTGAGTAAACGGTTTAGTTTATCCTGGACATCCCCTTGGTCCATTTTTTCTAAACCCTCCTTGGTAAATCTGACCATTCTCTCGGCCCTACCATTTGCCGCCGGGTGGGCTGGCGTGGTTAGGGCATGGCGTATACCTAAAGAGGATAGGTACTGCTCAAATTGTATAGCGGTTAGTTGTGGCCCATTGTCAGACACTAGGACGTCCGGCAACCCATGGGTTGCGAATAGTTGTTGAATTGTTTGATAACAGCGTCGGTTGTTGTAGATGACATTACTACGACTTCCAACCAATTTGAGTATGCATCTACGACAATCAAAAATGTATGCCCCCTAGTAGAACCCGCAAAGTCAATATGGATCCGAGATCAGGGGCCTCGTGGGGTCTCCCAGTCACTTATAGGTGCTTGTGGTGGTGATGGCCTGGTTTTCTGGCATTTATTGCATGTAGCAACCCAGTATTCAATATCTCTGTCTAAGCCAGGCCAACAGACATAGCTCCTAGCCAGGCTTTTCATTTTTACAATGTCTGGGTGGCCCTCATGAAGCATACCCAACACTCTAGTTTGTAATCTGGAAGGAATTACCACCCGATCACCCCACAATAAACACCCCTTTTGTATTGACAGTTCAGTCTGTCTGGTCCGGAAAGGTTTAAAGTTTTCAGTTTTTTTGTTTTCCGGTCAGCCTTTACCTACCCAATTTAAAATGCGGGCAGTCACTGGGTCTTTGGCGGTGGCTCTGGTGACATCGTTTGCAGATATTGGCAGTTCGAGGCAGGCTTCTATTTGCAGGGTGGCAATTGTTGGTGCCGGGTCTTCCTCCGTCATTGGCAGCGGTGTTCGACTTAATGCGTCTGCATGGGAGATTTGGTTCCCGGGTCGATGTATCAATGTGTAGGAGTACGCAGCTAGGAATTCTGACCATGTAGTCATTCAGGGAGATAAAATGTTCAGTGTGGGTTTGTTTCCCACCAATATTCCTAGTAACGGTTTATCGTCAGTCACAATGGAAAATGTTCTCCCATAGAGGTACTCATGAAAGCATTTAACTCCAGCAACAATGGCCAGGGCTTCTCTGTCTAATTGACTATAGTTGCGTTCTGCTTTAGAAAGTGTTTTCGAGTAAAAGGCGACCGGTGCCTCTCTCCCATCAGGCAGTTAGTGGCTCAGGATGGCACCGACTCCAAACGGTGAGGTATCACAGGTGACCGTCAATGGAAGTGTGTTACTAAACTGAATAAGAACGGTGTCTGAGGTTAACAGATTTTTTATGCCTTGAAATGCTTTTTGCTCTCTATTCCCCCAAGTCCAACTAGTTTTCTTCTCCAGTAAGCGATGTAATGGTTCTGCTATCGTTGCTTTGTGGGGGAGGAATACGTTATAGAAGTTTATTAGACCCAAAAATGCTTGCAATTCTGTTTTGTTTTTTGGCTATGGTGCATCTCTAATAGCCTTGAGTTTTTTTTCTGTAGGGTGTATACCCTCCTCTCTGTCAATTAAATAACCCCAAAATTCGACGCAATCAGTCATTAAGCAGCATTTTTCTTTTTTGACTTTCAGGTCGGATTCTCTAAATTTTGTTAGCACCTCTCTCAGTCTTGTCTGTAATTGGGTCATGTTTTTAGTCGAAATTAGGACATCATCAAAATATGGAATGACCCCTTTAATTCCATTTAATAGGCGTTCCATGAGGCTTTGGAAAACACCTGGGGCAACGCTTACTCCAAATTGAAGTCTGTTACATTTGAATGCCCCTCTGTGAGTTTCTATTGTCTGTGCCTCGGCTGTTATTGGGTCTACTGGAAGCTGTTGATATGCTTGGGCTAAATCAAGCTTGGCAAAAAATTTTCCTCCCCCAAGCAAGTGCAGTAAATGTTGCACGATTGGCACAGGGTATACGCTTTGCTGCAACGCATGGTTCAGGGTAGCCTTGTAGTCTCTGCAGATGCGTACCAACCCATCAGGTTTAACAGGTGTTACTATTGGTGTCTCCCATCTAGCATGGTCAATTGGTTCTATGACCAATTAATTTATTTAACTGTTCATCAATTTTGGCCTTTAAAGCAAAGGGGACTCGTCTGGCTTTTAATCTTCTAGGTGCTACCTGAGGGTCTAAACTAAAGGAAATTGGGGTCCCCCTATACCTGCTTAAGGTGCCGTTGAAGACATCCTGGAACTTGTGTATCAGGCTCTCTTCCCAGTCGGTTGCGGCTACTCGGCTCACCCCGATCATTCCGATGCCCAATGGTGCAAACCATTCGATGCCCAGGAGGCTGGGGTGGTCCCAGTCGACTATGCTTAGAGGCAGGACTTCAGCGTGCTGCTTGTATGTGACTCGGAAATGTCCTAGACCTACCACAGGGATTCGGTTTCCTTGGTAGTCTTTTAAAATTAACTTTTGTTTCTAGAGTTCTTTTAATTTGATGTTTGGAACCAGTCGTCTGATTGTGTTCCAAGACACCATTGACAGGAAGGATCCTGAGTTGACTTCCATCTCGCAGGGGCTTCCTTCAATTTTTACAATGATTTTGACCTTTCTCCCGCTTTCAGTCTGAGCGCTTCCGATAGTGAAAGTTTGATGGGTCTTTTCTCGGTTGCTGGTTCGTTTGTTGAGCTCCCATTTTTTCTCGGCTTGTTTCAATTCAGCTTGTAGTGGGGAGTTACTGCATCTGTTTGGACTGTTATTTTTTTGATTCCTACAGACTTTCTCGATGTGTCCCCTCTTCTTGCAAGTCTGCAGATGGCATCAAGGAATCTGCAATCGGCTCAAGGGTGGTTTCCCCCGCAGCCAGCGCATTCCCGCCAATTTCTTTTTTCGTGCCTTTTTTTGCTGGCGTACAGACGGTGGACCTCATCACCATCATCTTTCGTTTCTGATGAACTGTCAAAGTCTTTGTGATGTGTTGTTGTGGGAACTTGCTTCTTTCCTCTGGATAGGGTCATTGCATCATTATTGGAGTTCATTTGCTTCTTAGTGGCCGCTGACTTTTTCGCAGCTTCTGCTGCTGTGGCTTCTGCGATCGCTTCAGCCACTGTTATATTAGGTTTATTTAGTAATTTACTTTGTAAGTTAGAATTTTTCAGACCTAGGACAACTCAATCTCGCATGGCTTCATCCAAGTTCAGGAACTCGCAAGCTCCCCCCAGTTGTTGGAGAGTCGCCACAAAGTCAGCGATGGTCTCGCCTTCCTTTTGATCCCTTTTGTAGAACTCGTGCCGTTTGATGAGATTTGACACTACCGGTGCATAGTGGGCCTTTAGCATTCAGTGGAACTCCGACCAGGTCATTTGTTTCACGTCTCTGGGCCTCGCCAATGCTTTGGCCATCTTGAACACGGTTGGTCCACAATGCGTTAGGAAGACAGCCCTCTTCCACTGGTCTGAGATCTTCTCCATCTTGTTGCTCTCTAAGAACATCAGGAAACGGTCTACGCATGATTCCCAATCCTCTTTGTTGGGATTGAAGAGTGCGGGTGGCGCGTTACTCCCAGCCATTACTTCTAGCCTGGATTTCTTTTCTGCTGCATGCTCAGTCTCGCATTTAGGATGATCCCATCCTCGTCGCCAGTGTTCCGTCTGGAAAAACATGAGGTAGACTGGGTTTTAACAAACAGAGTTTTTATTAAAGCAACCAACAGTAACGGAACAGTCTGGCTAAAGCCGCAGCAGCCTTTTTATACAGGCTTGCCTGCTGGCTTGTAGGCAATGGCAGCTATTTGACTTTGCCACCTTTCAGAGGCTCTTTTGGATTGGTTCTTAATGAACCAATCGAACACTGGCCTTTCTGGCCAATCAGATTAAGTTATTTGGAGTATACCACTCTATACAGAACAGGTTCCCTTTATTTTTATCATATTATTTTGTAGAATGTCATTTTTACTGCAGTAATTTTACACTAGAAACCTATAAATTATCAAATTTTGTTTTATTTCCTGCTAGGCTAAATTTTGATCATTTATTTAAAAGGAACTCTTCCAAGACCTTCCTTCTTTCCTCCCTCCCTCCCTTCCTTCTGATAATTTATTTTAAAAAAACTCTTCCAATACCTTCCTTCTTTCCTTCCTTCCTTCTTTTTTCTTTTTTCTCTCTCCCTTCCTCCCTCCCTCCCTCCCTTCTGATAATTTATTTAAAAGCAACTCTTCCAATACCTTCCTTCTTTCCTTCCTTCCTTCCTTCCTTCCTTCCTTCCTTCCTTCCTTCCTTCTTTTTTTTCTCTCTCTCCCTCCCTTCATTCCTTCCTTTCTATGGCTGCCCAACTCACTTTCAGAGACTCCAAGTGTCTTGCAAAAGTAAAAAAAAAACAATAGAAAATAATCAAAAGCAATAACCCCCATCTCCCTAACAACAACAGTAAATCAAATAAAGCACTTGGTGGCTCTATCCCATTTTGGGCTTCCTAGGCCTGTTGGCAAAATCAGGTCTTCAAGGGCTTGTGAAAGAATGTTGAAATAGTGTCCAGTCTTATTTCTGCAGGGGTGATGTTTGGTAGAGGAAGCCACCACAAAAAAGGTCCTTCTTCTTGATCTCACTAGAAGTAAAATACCTTTGAAAACATGGGAAAAGGGGGACATGCAGGCTTTTGTTTTGAAATGAAATTATACTACTTAATAGCTGATAATGAGTCTGATCTACTATTAATATTGAAGGAATAATCAATTCATTTCAGGAAAAAGCAAGAATTTTTAGACAAGAATTTAAAGAATTATCTTGGGTTCTCAGTGAGAGGTTAGAAATAAAATAAGAGAGCTATAATCTTGAATGTGAAAGATCTAGTTAAAACTTTGGAAGAGAACCAGCTGTATATATATTAACTCATAAAACTTCATTTTGAGTACAAACAGCAGGAGATATAGTAAATCTGGATGTTAATAAATATCCATATGACATGAAAGAGACTGGAGATTGTCAAACATATTCAATCCCTACATTCAATTCCTATAACAATTTTGAAATGTGCCTAATCCTAATCCTAACCCTAAATCCACTATCCTCAGTCCTCTAAATTATACTGTGTTTGGAAGAATGCTAAACTTCATTCAAATTCGTGCTCAAAAGCAATTTCTGAATTCAGAAATCCTTAATAATAGTATATAATTTATTACGCTCCTTTTGGTGAATCATCAGCTTAGTTAAAAAGAAGAAAAAGAGGTCCTGGCAAACAAAAGCCTGCCTTGATAGAGAGAACACAAAATAAGGTTTTTCTTTTGTTTGTGCAAACCTGTTATGTAATTTATCAGTGAAATCTGAAAATATCATTACAGCAGGTGAGGTGTAGACAAGTGAGTCACAAGCACTTGCTTTAAAGGAAGCCACTCTAGCTTGTTAGCAGCTTGATTAGCTTGCTTTGTTATTCTTAAGGCCCTGTCACACTGCCCAACAGATGCAAAACGTATGTAAAAAGGACACAATGGACGAGCAAAATGTTCCATCCGTTGTTATCCGCTCTCAAAAGGGGCAAAAATTTGCATAACCAGAGCGGATAACACGGAAAGGAACGGACGCGGGGAGGACGCAGGATGGATGGAAAGCGGATGCGGAACGGAAGCCCAGCAGATGGAAGCAGATGGAAGCGGATGGCACATCCGCAAGGCTTCCGGGGGACCTCAGCAAAGTGGATGTGGAACGGAAAGAGCGGATGCACAGTGGATGCACAGCGGATGAAGCGGATGCAGAGTGGAAGCCTAGCGGATGCACAGCGGAAGGCGAACAGATGCTGAGCGTTAATTACACATGCGGGGGGGATGCATTGCATAAGCCATGCGGATATAAAGGGAAGCAGCTCGCATGTGGCCAGCATTCGGAGGAAAGACCTGCTGCTGGATACATCGAGTCCTTGCCTGCTCTGCCTGCATGCCTGCCTTCCAGCCTCCCTGCCAGCCAGTCTGCCTGCCAGCCTTGGTGCCTGCCTGCCTGCCTGCCTTCCTGCCAGGCTTCCTGCCAGCCTGCCTGCCAGCCTGGTGCCTGCCTGCCTGCCAGGCTTCCTGCCAGCCTTGGTGCCAGCCTTCCTGCCAGCCTTCCTGCCAGCCTTGGTGCCTGCCTGCCTGCCTGCCAGCCTTGGTGCCTTCATGCCTGCCTGCCTTCCTGCCAGGCTTCCTGCCAGCCTTGGTGCCTGCCAGCCTCCCTGACAGCCAACAACCCCACAACTATGGGGAAGAAGCAAAAGCCTCAGCAACCTACCACCATCCCTGGCAAGAGGGACAGGGCCACCCTCCCGCCCCCTGTCCCTGACTCTGCTTCTGCTGGGGCTTCTGCTTCTGGGGCTCGCTCTTCTGGTGCTGGAGCTTCTGCTGAAGCTGCTCCTGGTGGTGGTGCTTCTGCTGGTGCTTACTTTGCTGAAGCTGCTGGTCCTGCTGGTCCTGCTGATCCTGCTTGTGCTCCTGGACTTGCTCGTACTGCTCGTACTGCTCGTGCTCCTGGTCTTGCTCGTCCTGCTCGTCCTTCTCGTGCTTCTGGTCTTGCTGGTGCTGGTGCTGCTGCTGCTGGTGGTACTGCTGCTGGTGCTAGTGCTGCTGGTGCTGGTGCTGGTGCTGATGATGATCCTGCTGGTGCTGCTGCTGCTGCTGATAATGACGATGATGATGATGATCCTGCTGGTGCTGCTGCTGCTGCTGATGATGATGATGATGATTATGATCCTGCTGGTGATGATGATGATGATGATCCTGCTGCTGCTGCTGCTGGTGGTGGTGGTGGTGTGGAGGAGCAGCCCCTACTACCTGGGAGCCCCTCTGATGAGGACCCATCTGGTCCTGCTAAAGGGAGGAAGAGGCATATGCGACAATGGAAGAGGAGGCAATACTATATTGAGGAGGAACACAAGGATGAGGTGCTGGAGTGGCTGAGAGAGAATGACTATCTGTGGCAGAAGGGACACCGGCTGTACAGGGACACCAAAAGGAAGCAGGCTGCTTGGAGAGAGAGGGCGGACAGTATGGATTACACTTCGGAGGTGCTCCTCAGCTGGTGGAAACATGTGCACACCTGGTACGGGAAGCTGCACCTGAAGAAATCTGGCCAGGCCACGGTTAAGCTGATGAGCAGAGAGACCTGCGTCATGGCCAGGTGCAGCTTCCTGGAGGGTGAGATCCGCCACCGAGGAGCACCAGCAGCCCCTCTCACGACCCTCTCTCTCCGGCAGCCTGCTGAGACCCAGTCCTCTTCCGGCTGAGAGTCAGTCCCCGTCTCCAGGCAGGTTTCTGTGGAGCGTGCCACAGCGGAGAACCCATGAATAGGTGTTGTAACCATGGTGGAGCACGTGGAAGACTCCCTGGTGAGGTGGGAGAAAGGAGATGTCACGTCCACCACAGCCGTAGCCGCATCCACCCCCCCAAGCTCCACCTCCACAGAAAGGCAGAGAGCCAGACAGCAGGAGGGGCAGAGCCACACTGTCCTGCTGGAGATCAGGGACACCATGCGGACCAGCATAGATCTCCTCTCTCAGCTGGTCCACACCGACTCCTCATCCTCCAACTGCAAGCCCTTCCTCACCTATATCAACCAGACCCTCAGGAACATGGAGGAACCCCAGTACCAGGTGGTGAAGGACCGGATCACCAAGCTGCTTCACAACCCTCCAGATCCAGAGGAACCTGCTCCCACCCAGTCCAGGTCTATCCTCCACCCCAGGTGATGTCCCTCCCATTCCAAGGATTCCCACAGGCCCTCACCTACCAGGGCTATGGCTACCAGGAGGTCCAGCAGCACAGGCAGCAGCCCTTCCCAGTCCAGGCACAGAGTCATCGGGCGACACCGTTGCCACCGGTTCCACTGATGCCACCAATGCCAGCATTGTAGTCAGCATTGACCATGGCAAAGAGGACGATACTGAAGAAGCCCTTGTAGTTGAAATAAGTGGAGCCCGACTTGGGCGGTGCTTTGCAGGCCACGTGTTTGCCATTTATGGCTCCAACGGTGTGTGGGAAGTTCCACCTCTGATACCACTGCTCTGCAACTTTCTTCCAGCCTTCTTCAGTGGAGGGGCACTGGAGGAGCTCCTCCAGGTATTCTTCGATGATGGCCTGCACCACTTCTCTGACCACAATGCTGATGGTGTTGTGTGGCACCCTCCAGCCGTACTGCATGCTCCTGTAGGTGGTCCCTGAGGCCAGGTGGAGCAGAGTGAGTGCCACCTTGAGCCCAGGTTCCAGGCTGGGCCGGAAGTTGGTGTTTGCCTTGGTCAACCTGGTAGTCAGCCGCTGCACAACTTCGTCAAACATGGCTGGAGGCATCCTCATGAAGTTCTGGAATGCCCGAGTGTCTTCGTTCCTCAGTTCCACCATCAGCTTGTTGTACAGTCCATACTCTGCTCTTCTCCTGATCCATCTTCAGACCCAGATGCTTCTTGGCCGCCTCTTTTTCTTCCCGTAGTAGAGTTCACAGATCCTGTAGATGGCTTTGCACTGTTGCAGAACGATGGTGGCTGCCAAAAGGACTGTTTTATGATCCACGGTGGACATGACTGGATACTGTGGAAGAGGAGGAGTCAAATGAAGGCTGCAGAGGTCTGCACAGCTGGGCTGCTGGTCTGAAAGTGAGATGCAGGTGAGTTGCTCCCCCTTTTTATGGGCAGTATAGGTGTCCCTTTGCATCCTCTAGGCATCCTCTCGGCATCCTCTAGACATCCTTAATATCCGAGATAGGTCCCCTCAGCGAATGTTTTTTCCGTTTTAAATGCTTTGTTTCCATGCTGCATTCGGTAGGGATCCGTTCTGCATCCATTCCGTGTCCGTTCCACTTCCTCCCTGCGTCCGAGCAGATGCAAGTTGCGTGGATGCGGAATGGATGCCTAGCGGATATAGCGGGTGCGGAATGGATGCAGAACGGATGCCTAGCGGATGCCTAGCGGATGCAGAACAGAGAATTGGATACATTTTCCGCGCAAAAGTTTTGAGCAGCTCAAAACTTTCTGAGCGGATGAAACGTCCATAAATGGATGCTGGACGGATGGAGAGGAAGCAAAACGGAGGCAGTGAGTACAGAACGGATACATTGCGTTAACCAACAGATGGCAAGCTTTTTTGTCCATTTTACATCCTCTTTGCATCTGTTGGTGCAGTGTGACAGGGGCTTTAATCTCTAATGCTGTCCTTTAAAATGCAAGCCTGTGTTGCATTATTTTTGTGCCTGGATTTTGGTTGCTGATCTGGAAAAAAATTCAGGATCATGACTGTTTAGATTTGCATGCAACTTGTATACTTGTATTTGTCCTTATTATGATTATTATGATTAAATATATGTGTGTGTGTGTGTGTGTGTGTGTGTGTGTTTTAAGTTTTTGCGGGTGCTTACATGTGTGCTGTTCAGCTTCCTTCAGGTATTATCCCATGTCATTGTAGTTGTGCTTTTAAAGTTGTAGCAACGTTTCAGCAGAATCTCATCTGCCATCATTAGGCTTCTGTATTGAGTTCGTATACGAACTCAATGGGATAATACCCGACGGAATATATATTTGGAAGCCTGCACTCTCAAATAGAAAGATCTCCATGCCACAAGCCAGGC
>BLBF01009231.1:0-10826 GCA_015471245.1 Laticauda colubrina | reverse complement strand
AGGAAGCGCTTTGCACATGCTCAGAGGCACGCTTCCCTCTGGACTTGGCTTGCTGCAGACCTTTCAGTGTGGCTGCTGAGTGAGGAAGCGCTCTGCCCATGCTCAGAGGCACACTTTCCCCTGGACTTGGCTTGCTGCAGACCTTAATATACGGTTCACGTGTTTCTCTCTCTGGACGTGGCCGAGTTAGGAAGCGCTCTGCCCATGCTCAGGCACGCTTCCTCCTGGACTTGGCTTGCTGCAGAGCTTTCAGTGCGCCTGTCAAGTTAGGAAGCGCTTTGCACATGCTCAGAGGCACGCTTCCCTCTGGACTTGGCTTGCTGCAAACCTTTCAGTGTGGCTGCTGAGTAAGGAAGCGCTTTGCACATGCTCAGAGGCACACTTCCCCCTGGACTTGGCTTGCTGCAGACTATACAATTGAATGGAAACCCCCTGATATTTCATGAATATTGCACTGTACAGTAGAATTCAAGAGAGCTCCTGCCCTGGGATAGAAGCTGTTTTTCAGCCTATTTGTCCTTGTTTTTATTATTCTGTACCATCTGCCAGATGGTAATAGTTAAAAAAAAAAAAAAGGGTGCCCATCTCCTCTTAACTTTTTTATTTTATTTATGTATTTATTTTATTTAGTTTGTCAAGCATGTATGAGAAAACAAGTATGAACATAACATATAAACATATAAGTATAAACAGATACATGTATATACATAATAAATGGAGTATGAGTAAATGGGAATATTGGGACAGGGATAGTGGGTATGCTGGTGCACTCCCCTTTACAGACCTCTTAGGAATTGAGTGAGGTCCATGATAGATGGCTTAAGGTTAAAGTTTTGGGGGCAACAGACAACAGAGTCAGGGAGTGAGTTCCAGGCATTGACCATCCTGTTGCTGAAGTCGTATTTCCTGCAATCAAGTTTGGAGCGGTTTACTTTGAGTTTACTTTACTTTGACCCTGGTTTTTTCCCTCCACCCCCTGGGTGTATCATAATTGATATTCTCCAATGGGACACCTCCATAGCCAAGAGTCATCCATCATGCTCTCCAGTTAGAATTTTGCACAGCAGAAACTTCAGTCACCTAGTTACTATCTTTGAAAACATTTATGGAATGCAGTTTTGGTTTTGCAAGCTGCCGCACTACTCCCCCCTCCCTTTCTGTTGGCAACTCTAAAAAGACCATACCAAAATATTTTAGGAGTTGACAGGAGGTGTGATGACCCAAAGGGGCATGGCACAAAGGCCACATAGTCAGATAATCAATAAGAGTCCCTTTATTAGCTCCAACTTTGCCCCCAATGTCCTGATTACATTCTGGGCTGGAGAAAAACTCTCCCAGAAGCAGACTTTGGCTGCAGAGAATCAAGTCCAAAACATGGTCAACAAAAACTGTAACTGTAAGTCCAATCAAGGCAAAGATGAGGTAATTAGTCCGGTAGGGCAGAAGGAATTTCAGAGATGAAGGAACGGCAGTAAATCACCATGGTTGGGAGGATACCAGGAACACAGATAACTAAAGTACACATAATTCATTATCACCCTTGACCCTGGTTTTCCCCACCCCTCTGGGTGTATCATAATTAATATTCTCCAATGGGACACATCCATAGCCCAGAGTATCAATCATGTTCTCTAGTTAGATTTTAGCTTGGCATAAACTCTGGTCGCCTAGTTACTATCTTTGAAACATTTATGGAATGCAGTTTTGGTTTGCAAGCTGCCGCACTGCTCCCCCCTCCCTTTCTGTTGGTGACTCTAAACAGACCATAGACATATTTTATGAGTTGACATTTTGATCACATGACCATGGGGATGCTATGAAGATTGTAAGTGAGAAAAACTATAAGTCACTTTTTTCAATGTCGTAACTTTGAACAGTCACTAAATTATCTGTTGTAAAGTCAAGGATTACTTGTATTTGGGACCATTGCAGCCTTCCCTTGGTGAGGTCACAGGATCAACATTCGGACACTTGGCCATTGACTCATATTTATGACAGTTGCAGCATCCCAGGACCACGTGATTCCCCTTTTGCTAGCTTCTGGACAAGAAAAGTCAAGGGTGGAAATCAGAATCACTTTATAATTGTGTGACAAACTTAACACCTGCTGTGATTCACTTAACGGGCACAAGAAAGGTCGTAAAATGGGCCAAAGCTCTGTTGTGGTCCGCCGGCGGCCTGGAGAGCTGCCAGCAGAATTAGACAGTGGGTGTCATGCCTCTGGTGGAGACTGACTCCAAGGGAGAGGAGGAAGCTAATGGGGAGTGGAAGTGTGGCTCTGGAGGTTGTGGAGGAGGCTGAGGAAGGGCAGAGGCTGTCTGGGCAGTCAGAGGAGGACCCAAGACATCTCCTCTCCATCCGAGGGCACACAGGGAGGAGAGGATAAGGGAGAGACGTGGTCTACTCAGGAGGAAAGGGCCTTGATCCTCTTCATGAGCTGTAGCTGTGACAACTGGATAAGAGGAGAGACATGCGTACTGGCGAGTGCTGGAAACAAAGCATGGAAATATCTCTAGTTTATGGTTCCTCTCTGAGTTTGCCGTACTTCCCAATGTGTGTTATCTGTGGACGTCCTATAACCCTTAACTTGCCTGGTTTGTGTTGCTTTTTTCCTCCTTGTACCTTTTTGTGTGGGAGTTTTTTGTGTTCTGTCAAGAGTATTTGGAGCTTGGAAGCAAAGTGAAAGAATAAAAGGGGCTTCACCTGTTTTCTCTTTTGTATCCCACTCTGGGTCATCACAATGGGGAGGAACATGGGCCAGTCCTGGAGTCTGGGGAGGACTTGGACAAGGGATCTGCATCCAACACAGAGATGGGGGCCAGGACCATATGGGAATTATGTGCTGACTCCAGACCCTCCAGAATCTGACAGCAATGAGGCAGAGGAACATCGGGAGCCTGTTCCCAGTGTGCACTTGTGCAGAGACGCCAGAAGGCAAGAGCAGTTAAGACAAAAGGAGCAACTCAGGAGTAAGGCTTGGAGGTGATTGGCACCTCCCATAAGACATAAAGGAGGAGCAAAGGGACATGAGCCTTTGCAGGAAGCAACTTTGTTCGTTCTGGTTGATTTAGAGTCTGAAACTCCATGTTGACTTTGTACTCCTTTTGGCCTTGTACAGCTAATTGGCAATTTAGTCATTGGGAGCATTTCAAGGGAGATAAAGGTGGGTGCTTATCAGCCTTATCCCGAAGAACTGTGGCAGAACCTCTCTTGGACTATTCATAAACTATTTAGTACTGTGATTACGGGCTGTGAATGCATAGAATTCACAGCCGTTGAATAAAACAAATAGGGTTTGGGGACTAAGTGTGTGATTGTTACTGTCTCAGGAAGCCTTAGTCAGAACAAGGTCAGTGAACAATTGTCTCCCTTTGGAATGGAAATTTTGAGCTCAACTGTGATCATAAGTCGAGGATTACCTGAAGCATCGCTGGCTGGGGAATTCTGGGAGTTGAAGTCCCCCATCTTAAAAGTTGTGAAACGCTGCTTTTGTGGTGATTAGCCTTTCTTGTGATTTGGATATGGTTTTTTTTTTCACTTGCGTACAAAAATAGATGACTGTTACAGGGAAAAAAATATAGCTTCCACCCCACATAGGCCTCATTTATTTTACAGTTAATGTAGTAAAAAGTATTGCTAAAAGATGATTATTCTGTTTTTATGCTCTTAAAATTGTCTCTTAAATGAAACATGCACTAACAAAATGGAACCATAAAAAGTATATTTTTCCTTCTGGGAATAAAATCAATCTCTTATTTAGACCTTCATTGGACGGTGATTTGAATGAATAATGTGAGGATTTAAGGAGGGGAGGGAAGGAGAGGAGAGGAGAGGAAAGGAAAGGAAAGGCAAGGAAAGGAAAGGAAAGGAAAAGAAAGGATGGATGAAGAGGAGGAAAGGAAAGGATAGGATAGGAATAGGGATAGGATAGGATAGATAGGAAAGGATAGGAAAGGAAAAGAAAGGAAAAGAAAGGAAAAGAAAGAGGATAGGAGTAGAGTAGCATTAGAATTAAAATTATTTATTGGCCAAGGGCCAATAAATGTACAAGGAAAATTTTGAACATATGACATGGGGATGTCGCAATGGTCATTAAGTCTGAAAAACAGTCATAAGTCAGTGCCATTGTAACTTCAAATGGCCATTAAATGAACAGTAAGTCCAGGACTATCTGTACTCAAATCTTCGTCAACCTTTATTGATCCCTTTCTGGTATTCTGTTAATTTTCGCGAAAGTCCTAGCATGCTTTTCCTTAAACTAAAAATGTCTTCATTTATAAATATTATAAGAACCTCCGTTGCTTCTCCTGAGCAAACTAACATGGGGGTTTTTATCTGTTTCCTTTTAGATACTGATTGTTGTTGATCTTTTTAGGATTTGAGTGTGTGCATTTAGTATTTTTAATTAAGTTTAATCTGCTTTGGGAAGGCTTTTGTTCTGAACAGCGGGATACAAAGATATTAAAGATTGATTACATATCAGGATTGTGTGAGTTAAGAAAGTATGGGATCTGCAAAGTCCTCCTTCCCTCAGATTATATCATTCAGCTATTGTTTTTAAACTCAATTGCTTTTTTTTTTTAAAAAAAGACCAAAGTCCTCTTGGAACTGAGCAACGTGGAAATAGTTTGCCCCTGACCTCTGCAGGGGGCTGGTCTTTTAATTTAGCAGCCTATCCCCGTGATGACGAATCTATGGCACACGTGCCATAGGTGGTAGGCAGAGCCATTTGTGCCGGCACGCGAGCTGCGGGTAAACTTACCTCACTGTGCATGCATGCAACTCACACCTGATTTTTGGCGGGTTTGAGGCCTTTTTTGGCCTCCCAGGGGCTTGAGGAAGGCTTCTGCAGGCTTTGAAGGCCGAAAACTAGGCCCATTTCATCACTTCCTGTTTTTCCTGAAGTACCAAAAGTGACAAAATGGGCCTAGTTTTCCGCCTTCAAAGCCTGCAGAAGCCTTCCTCAAGCCTCTGGGAGGCCGAAAAAGGCCTCAAACCCACCGAAAATCAGCTGTGAGGTGCAGTGCTGATAAGGGGGCACCAGGGGTGGGTGGGTGGGGAATTGCATGCATATGCGTTGGGGGTGTGGGGAGGCGTGCGTTGCCTTCTGGGTGCTGGCACACGAGCGCAAGAGCAAGTGTGTAAGCACGCACACAATTTTTGGCACAGGAGCTGAAAAAGGTTCACCACCACTGGCCTATCCTATCAATTGAAGATTTCCTGATAGTCTCCCATCCAAACAGTATTCAAGTTTGATCCTGCTTCAGATATTGAGACCAAGACAGGATCCTTATCTGTGAGACTCTATAAATCACTCAGAGGGCTAGAAAGAACTGTGAAGCTGTATATAAGTCTAAGTGCTATTGCCCTTCCTTCCTTCCTTCCTTCCCTTTCCTTCCCTCCCTCCGTCTGTCCTGTCCTTCCCTTTCCTTCCCTTTCCTTCCCTTCCATGGTGTTGCAGGGGTTAAAGTGCAGCATTGGAGGTAAATTCTGCCCTCTGCCAGCAGTTTGATCCAGACTGGTTCAAGGTTGACTCAGCCTTCCGTCCTTCCGAGGTGGGTAAAATGAGGAGCCAGATTGTTGAGGGCAGTAGGCTGACTCTGTAAACTGCTTAGAGAGGGCTGTAAAAGCATTGTGAAGAAGCACGTAAGTCTAAGTACTATTGCTATTCCTCCTACATTGCTATCTGTAACTGGAGAAGTGGTTCACCTGGTGTGCGACCAGACAAGATTCAGACAGGCCCCTGGAAGCACATGTGTATTTTTTTTTCTTACATGTATCCATGTATTCATAACTTTGTTTTTACTTATACCTATTATCTTACAAGCAATTGACAAATAAAAAAAATGTTTCTCCTGCAGGCACAGGGCTGGAATTTTACCTGGTATTGGAGGTTTACCTGGTTTTTTGGGAATGGCTGGTGCAACCACAAATGTGCTTTGTTAAATTCTCCATTCCATGCCTGAGATAATCCCTGGCCTGGCACGGCAAAGAACCAAAAGAACAAAAAAAAACCAGAAGCCACCAATTTTAGGCTCGGCACAGAGAAAAGCTGCCTTCATCAGCTTATTATTAAAGGTCAGGTTGTGTGTTTAATGTAGCGAGAAGTCCTTTAGTGTCCAAAGTGTGGTTCATTACCCAGGAATTTATGACAGACCCTCCCCAAGGAGAGGGAATCGATACAGAGTCGTTACTCAGGGCAGAAGAGTCTGGAGTTTGCAGAATATAGCAGAATACAGCATAACATTTGAAAGGGACCTTGGAGGTCTTCTAGTCCAACTCCTGCTCAAGCAGGAAACCTTATACGATTTCAGACAAAATGGCTCTTGAGTCTCTTCTGAATAGACTCTGGGGTTGGAGCACGCACGATCTCTGGAGGCAAGTTGTTCCACTGATTGATTGTTCTCACTGTTAGGAAGTTTCTCCTTAATTCCACATGTTAGAAATAAGTAAATTCAAAAATAAAATCGTATATAAGATGATTAAAGGTTTCACAAATGGGGGTTGGACTGGATGACCTTGCAGTGTCCCTTCCAATTCTGTTAATCTGTTATCAAATGAAATGTATTTCCTTGTATGCCCATGCTTTGCTTTTATACTTTTGACATGCTCCATTGTTAAGCCTTTTGATATTTTTATCTTATGTATATGCCTTTTATATTATGATGTTGGGGGGGGGGGGGGAAGGAGTGTTGTTATAATCTCTGGAAAAATGGTAGTATATGATGAGCTTTAAAAGAGGCCCTGATGAGGGGATGCTACATTCCTTAATGATGCCATGTTGGGCAGCCAAAGTAAGAGGTACAGAGGGGTACAGAGGGGAACATAATGGAAGGAGACCATTCTCCCTGGAGACATCCTGGAATAGTTGCAACACCTGAGAGCAAATCCAATGAGCATGAACTTGGGAGGGAATGAGTCTCAAGAAGGGAACTTGAGTGACAAGATGAAACTGTATATAAAGTATGTTTTGAGGTTCTAAAGATGTAGCTTTTGATTTTGAACCTGCTTGTTAAGGTTGTAAAGACCACCTACGTTTTGCAAACCGTCTTGTTATTTCTTTTTAATAAATCCCCTTCATTTTCAACGATCCAAGTTGTTTTTTTTTTGTTGGCTTTGAGTTATTTCCAACACACGTTGTTTCTCTCCTTCATTAGTTTCCATCTGTTACTTCTTGTCCTGCCTTTGGAGAATAGCTTGACCCCCTCTTCTTTGGGGCAGCCCCTTAAATATTGGAAGACTGCTATCGTGTCACCCTTAGTCCCTCTTTTCCTTAAATTACACCTATCCAATTCCAGAAACTTCATGGTATAGTTTAGCTGTGCTGTCCAGCCAGTGTATGGGAATTGGATAGTTAGGTAGCAGTTGTGAGCTGTTCCCTTCAGGGAAGGCATCATGGGAAATGTAGTTAAGGTATCCTGGGAAATGTAGTCCATGTCACGTGACATCTGTAATCTTAATTGGTCACTAAATTGACCCGGGATGGGTTGGGGGAGTTTTTCTCACTCTTGGCTGAACTCATGGACTCCTGGTAACTGTTCTACTTCTAGCGTTACAAGATGGGAGAAAAAGGATAGGAGATAAACCATCTTTTTACCTACAAGACATATATATGCAAAGGATTGGTCATTAAAGAACTTCATCACAAATGTGAGTTATAAGGATACCTGATGAACCAATAAAAGTACTTTGTTATGGATGTTTTGTGGAGTTTATCTGCATCTGTACAGGATACAGAACATCAGCTTCCAGTCCATTAATCATCTTTGTTGATCTTCTCGGCATTTTTTTTTAAAGAGTTTCAACATCTTTTTTTATATATATCGCGGTGACCAAATTTGGATGCAGAATTGAATGCATTTAATTAATGGACATTATTTGTATGCTTCTGCAATAAAATTGACTCTTAGTGGCTTCGCTTTGAAAATGCAAAAATAGAAATGCGTAATTACAGCATAACAGAGTTGAGAGAATCAAGACACGGAGGTGACTCAGGGCAGAAGAGTCTGGAGTTTGAAGAACATAGCAGAATACAGCATAACATTTGAAAGGGACCTCGGAGGTCTTCTAGTCCAACCCCTGCTCAAGCAGGAAACCTTATACGATTTCAGACAAAATGGCTCTCGAGTCTCTTCTGAAAAGACTCTGGAGTTGAAGCACCCACAATCTCTGCAGGCAAGTTGTTCCACTGACTGATTGTTCTCACTATAAAGGCCCTGTCACACTGGCCGATGGATGCAAACGTTTGTAAAAAGGACATAGCGGACGAGCAAAATGTTCCATCCGTTGTTATCTGCTCTCAAAAGTGCCCCGAATTTGCATAACCAGAGCGGACAACACTGAAAGGAACGGACAGGGGGAGGACGTAGGGCGGATGGAAAGCGGATGCTCCATGGAAGCCCAGCAGATGGAAGCGGATGGGAGCGGATGGCACATCCGCAGGGCTTCCGTGGGAGAACAGCAAAGCGGACGTGCAGCGGAAGGAGCGGATGCATAGCGGACGTGCAGCGGAAGGAGCGGATGCATCACGGACGCCTAGCGGATGCCTAGCGGATGCAAAGCGTTCACTGCGCATGCGGGGAGGATGCATTGCATCAGCCCCGCGGATATAAAGGGAAGCAGCTCGCCAGCAGGTCACCATTCAGAGGAAAGACCTGCTTCCAGACATAGCTTGCCAGCCTACCAGCCTGCCAGCCAGCCAGCCAGCAACCCAACAACCATGGGGAAGAAACGGAAGCCTCTGCCATCTGCTGCCAGCCCTGGCAGGAGGGACAGTGCCACCCTCCCACCTCCTGGCCCTGACTCTGCTTCTGCTGGGGTTTCTGCTGCTCGGGCTCGCTCTTCTGGTGTTGGAGCTTCTGCTGGTGCTGCTCCTGGTGCTGGTGCTTCTGCTGGTGCTTACTCTGCTGGCACTGCTCCTGGTGCTGGTGCTTCTGCTGGTGCTTACTCTGCTGGCGCTGCTCCTGGTCCTGCTGGTCCTGGTGCTGGTTCTCTTGGTGCTCCTGGTCCTGCTGGTGCTCCTGGTCCTGCTGGTGCTCCTGGTCCTGCTGGTGCTGCTGCTGCTGGTGGTCCTTCTTTTGCTGCTACTGTTGTTGCTGCTGCTGCTGCTGGTGGTGGTGGTGTGGAGGAGCAGTCCCTACAACCTCGAAGCCCTTCTGATGAGGGCCCATATGGCCCTGCCAAAGGGAGGAAGAGGCAGATGCGTGAACGGGAGAGGAGGAAATGCACAATCGAAGAGGAACATGAGGAGGAGGTGCTGGAGTGGCTGAGGGAGAATGAATATCTTTGGCGGAAGGGACACAGGCTCTATCGAGACACCAAGAGGAAGCAGGCTGCTTGGAGAGAGAAGGCGGAGAGCCTGGGATACACTTCGGAGATGCTCCTCAGCTGGTGGAAGCACATGCACACCTGGTACAGGAAGCTGCACCTCAAAAAATCTGGCCAGACCGCGGTCAAGCTGACGGACCGGGAGACCTACGTGATGGCCAAGTGCAGCTTCTTGGAGGGTGAGATCCGCCGAGGAGCAGCCCCTCTCACAACCCTCTCTCTCAGGCAGCTTGCTGAGAGCCAGTCCTCTTCTGGTCAAGAGTCAGCTCCTGTGTCCAGGCAAGTATCTGCGGAGCGTGCCACGACAGAGACCCCCCCGACAGCTGTACTACCCATGGCGGAGCACGTGGAGGACCCCCTGATGCAGTGGGAGCAAGGAGAGGGCACTTCCACCACAGCCCAACCCGCATCCACCCCCAGCTCCACCTCGACTGAAAGGCAGATCGGAGGGGCAGAGCCACACTGTCCTGCTGGAGATAAGAGACACCATCAGGAGCAGCGTAGATCTCCTCTCTCAGCTGGTACACACCAACGCCCCATCCTCCAATCGCAAGCCCTTCCTCACCTACATCAACCAGACCCTCATGAACATGTCGGAACCCCAGTACCAGGTGGTGAAGGACAGGATCACCGATCTTCTTCACAACCCTCCAGACCAAGCTGAACCTGCTCCCACCCAGTCCAGGCCTGCTCCTCCACTCCAGGTGATGTCACTGCCCTTCCAAGGCTTTCCACAGGCCCTCACCTACCAAGGGTACGGCTACCAGGAGGTTGACTTTATTTTTGCTTTGGACACTTGACTTGGGTCATTCTTCTTTTACAGCTTTTTATTAATAAAGATTATCTTTGCTTCACACACTTGCTTCATTTATTTTTGTCAATAAAGTCTTGGTGGAAACTTTTAGAAATGGTTTAAGCCTTTGCATGCTTGTGGGATGGGTAAGGATAGCAGTGGGATGGGCAGGGATACCTGTGGGATGGGTAATAGCTGTGGGATGGGCAGGGATACCTGTGGGATGGGCAGGGATACCTTTGGAATAGGTAATAGCTGTGGGATAGATAAACCTCCAGTGCAAGCATAGTGGGACTGTATGGTCCACCCTCCCAGGTGCCACCCCTATGGCCCTTCATTATCAATAACAATGTAAGCATTGATCCACACATGTCAACATTAACACAACTCTTTATTAAATGCCCTGTTCATTGTAGGCCAACCAAACATACATGGCCCAATCTCATCAGTGTGATGAGACAGGCTGAAGGAAGCATCCATTAATCATCTATCATCCTGTCTTGCCACTCCACTGCTCCAGCTGGGGAGTTGCACCAGTGTCTCAGGAGTTTACGCTGCTTCTTTCCTTCACATGAAGCTCTGTTGGGGCCTTGCACATCCTTAGTGTCTATCAGGTTTCGCCCTTGCCTCCATTCCCCAGGCTCCATGTCCCCATTGCCTTGCTGGAGGTCCACGAGCCTGTTCTGCAAGACTGGGTAGCGGGTGC
>BLBF01009229.1:3025-16488 GCA_015471245.1 Laticauda colubrina | reverse complement strand
CAAAAACTTAAAAAAACAAATATCAGACCTATACAGGGAGGAAATAAATAGCCAGATCAAAAGCTATGAGAAGCTGGAAGTTGAAAGAGCAGGAATATTATGTGACCTGAAATTCCTACACAGCTAGGAGACAACAGTGCAACACCAACCTGCTTCAAATTAACATTTCAACACAGCACAGCAGCAACTAAACGTATCCTGAAAAGAACTGAAATGGCTTTACTCAGGAACGAGGTCGAAAGTAAGAGATTCCAATTGGATCAGTTAAACAAAGATGTGCGAGGACTACACCTGAATTGAACAGAAAAATCTACCCTCTACTTTGGGATAAGATAAAACAACTTACAACTTGGAGAGCTGAAACTGAAACCACTTACAAAAATGAAAAACTCTTAAATAAACTAAAGAAATTAGAACATGACAAGAAAACCCCCAACAACTCACAACAACACCTGAAACAATGAGTATATAATGTTTCCAACAGAGAACTCACCAAACAGAAACTGATGTCCTAATCAAATGATTCAATTATGCCATAGCACCCAAAAAAATCCTCACAGAATCCATCATATGTGCAGTAGAATCCAGCTTAACCAAATTAAATACAGATGAAGCTGACAGAATAAGACACCAGGTTACAAACATCTTATGCACAAGCAAACCACCCAACAGCAACTTGCACAAAGATGAATTCAAAGTGCTACAAACCCTGAAAAATGATAACAGCATAATCATACTCCCAGCAGATAAAGGGAATGCCACAGTAGTAATGGATAGAAAAGACTACGAAACAAAATTGACAGGCTTACTCCAAGACTACACATACAAACCTAAAAACACAGACCCAACCACATATCTGGAAAAATTAACCAAGAAGAAAATTATAACCAGCCACATAAGCAAAAAATCCAACAGATGATCATCCCAAGAGAAAAATCTTCCAGATGCCCCAAACTATACGGCCTCCCAAAAATACACCAAGAAGGCATACCTCTCAGACCCATAGTCAGCTCCAAAGGAGCACCACTACAAACCCTAGCTAAACACTTAGCAAAACAACTACAGTCCCATGCTGAAACCGCAGCTTCATATGTACAAAACGCATACCACTTCTTAGAAATGGTCAAAGATCTACACGTGGAACAAGAAGATCTGCTTGTAAGTTTCGACGTGGTTTCACTATTCACTCAAGTCCCAACAAAAGAAACTCTTGAAATCATCAAAAATAAATACCAACCAGCTAAACACCTCATGGAACTAACAGAACACTGCCTAACCAACACATATTTCATATACAAAGGACAAAGATACAAGCAAATTGAAGGAACCCCTGTGGGGTCACCACTGTCACCCGTCATTGCAAACCTGTTCATAGAAGAATTCGAATCCAGAGCCCTGGCTAATGCCACCCACAAACCCAAACTATGGCTAAGGTACATCAATGACACATTTGTGATTTGGCCCCATGGAAAAGAAAACCTAAACAATTTCCTAACACACCTAAACAGCACACACCCCAAAATCAAGTTCACCATGGAAACGGAAATATACAAACAACTACCATTCCTAGATGTGCTCATCTACAATAGAACAGATGGCACACTAGGACACACCGTATACCAGAAGAAAACACACATCAATCGCTACCTCAACGCCCAATCCCACCACCACCCAGCACAGATAAATTCCATGACTAAAACACTAATCACCAGAACCAAACGCCTGGTAGACAAGACACAGATAAAGACTTAACTATGGACCCTGACTAAAGTATTGACAGCTAACGGCTTGCACAAAAACAAAATCACCGGCTTGATCCACAAAAACACACCAAGACATAAAAGAGACCTAGAAGATCAACAGACCTATGGAACAGCTGTCCTGCCCTACATAAGAGGTACGACAGACAAAGTCAGTAAGATACTACACCGGCATCACATCAAGACTGCCTTCAAAACAGACAAAAAAATAGTTTTTTTAAAAAAACCCAAAGACAAAATTAACCGGGAAAACCAAGGCATATATGAAGTTCCCTGTGCATCATGCCCGGCCACATACATTGGACAGACCAATAGAAGAATAATTACCCACCTGGATGAACACAAAAATGCAGTAAAAAAGCTGGAACACACCTCCTCACTAGTCCAACACATGAAAACCACAGGTCACAACATCAACTTCAATGGCACTAAAACTCTAGCCACTATAGAAAACCCCAACCACAGAATCATCAGAGAAGCCATAGAGATTGAGAAAAGAGCTGAAAGCATGAATAGAAGAGATGATCCTACCAGACTGTCAATCATTTGGAAGCCTGCACTCTCAAATAGAAAGATCTCCACACCACAAGCCAGGCAAACACCTGGGTACAAACAGACTCCCTCTGATACCTGCAGCTCAAACACACCCTAACCAGGCACCCAGATGAAACCTAGCTTCCTAATAGATGATAGCAGTCCCTTCACGCGAAGCCAAGCTACACTGAAAGCGTCCAGTGCAGGAGCAGAGTGTTGCCAGCCAATCAAAGCCAGAAAACAGACAGAAGAAACCAGAAATACCAATCAAACAAATTCGAAGTCCAATAAACATAGACCAAGACTTCCAACCAATCAGGATGGAAAAAAAAAGCATCCTTGCACAGCAATAGGCTAGCGTCAAATTTAAAACCAATGGCTGTGATAGCCTGACCCACATACAAACTCAATACAGAAGCGTGATGATGGCAGATGAGATTCTGCTGAAACTTTGCTACAACTTTAAAAGCACTACAATGACGTGGGATAATACCCAAAGGAAGCTGAACAGGACACATCTAAGTACCCACGAAAACACACACACACACACACACACACACACACACACACACACACACGCGTATATATATTCTAAGTTTTCACGGGTAATTACATGTGTGCTGTTCAAGTTCCTTTGGGTATTATCCCACGTCATTGTAGTGCTCTTAAAGTTGTAGCAACGTTTCACACCACAGGTGCTACCGATGCCACCGACAGGTGCCACCGATGCCACTGACACCACCGATGCCACAGATGCCACAGATGCCACCGATGCCTCACCTTGCTCACCTGCAGACCAGACAGCCCCACTACACTCCTCCTTCCTCCACCCCACAGCCAAGCCTGGCCTCAGAACATCTGTCATCGATCTTGGGACTGACACCCTATGTCATGGAGGAAGGGCCTCTCAACATCACGGGACTGAGCCAGCTGTCTGAGAGCTTCCTCCACATACCATCCCCTGTTGTCCTCTCGGGGCCAGGCACCCCAATAGAACCTCAGACCAGCACTCCAGCCACTGCCACCTCCACAGAACCTGGACCCTTCACCCCTGAGACCATGGGCATGCCTCAGAGTAACTGAGAAGAGTGCCAGAGACTGGGTGGCTACCTGTTGACTTTATCTTTGCTTGGGACACTTCACTTGAGTCATTTTGCTTTTACAGTTTGTTATTAATAAAGGTGATCTTTGCTTCACACACTTGGTTCAGTTCTTTTAGTAAATAAAGTCTTGGTGGAAACTTTTAGACATGGTTTAAGCCTTTGCATGCTTGTGGGATGAGTTAGGATAGCAGTGGGATGGGCAGGGATACCTGTGGGATGGGTAATAGCTGTGGGATGAGTAATAGCTGTGGGATAGATAAGCCTCCAGTGCAAGCATTGTGGGACTGTATGGTCCACCCTCCCAGGTGCCACACCTTTGCCCTTTTATTATCAATAACAATTTACTCATTCATCAACAAATTTCAACATAAACAAAACTCTTTATTAAATGCCCTGTTCATTGTAGGGCCACTCAACATACATGGCACAATCTCATCTGTGTGATAAGAAAGGCTCAAGGAAGCATCCATTAAGTATCTACCATCCTGTCTTGCTACTCCACTGCTCCAGCTGGGGAGTTGCACCAGTGTTTCAGGAGGTTGCGCTGCTTCTTCCCTTCCCGTGAGGCTCTGTTGGGGCCTGGCACATCCACAGTGTCTATCAGGTTTACTCCTTGCCTCCATTCCCCAGGCTCCATGTCCCCATTGCCTTATTGGCGGTCCACAAGCCTGTTCTTCAACTCTGGGTAGCGGGTACGCATGAGATTATGCAGGATGCAGCAAGCTTCCATGATCCTCCTCACGGTCATGAAAATTGGGGATGAGCGTATTGGCTTTTATAATGAGCCAGATGTACAGTTTCAGAGAAAATATAATTTTCTGAATATTACATTGTTAAGAGGATGCAAGAAACCAAATGAATCTTCATGCTCAGTCAGAATGAGCCATATTATAGGTAGAACAATAATCATATTTCATATACTCTGATGTCCAATGGAGACTTAGATATGATATAGAATTAATGTTTCCAATTATTTAATTTTTATTAAAAAGCTCATCAGCACCAATTTTCTTTCTTTTATGCTTTTCTTTGCATTCATCATATAGACTATGATGATCTTGGTATTGGTGATAAGGATGATTCCTCACAGTTCTGCCCAGGTTGCAACAGTGTAAAAATTCAACATTTCCAATGGCTGCAATTTTTTTTTCCAGGATGTTCAATATACTGATATTGACTACATGGAAGATAAGAAAGATTTTACTTATGACAAGATAAACTTTGCAGGCCTCCCTGAATTTGTCCAAGATCTTCATGACCATGGGCAGAAATATGTCATCATACTGGTAATTCTGATTAATTTAAATAGGAGAAATGAACAAATGAAACAATTATTGAAACAATTTATCAGCAATTGTTTGCACACAGTAGTAGCACTTAGAGTTATATACCACTTCACAGTGCTTTACAGCCCGCTCTAAGTAGTTTACAGAGTCAGCATATTGTTACCAACAATCTTGGTCCGCATTTTACTGACCTCATAAGGATGGAAAGCTGAGTCAACTCTGAGCCAGTGAAGCTCCAACTCCTGACACTGAGCTGAATTAGATTGTAATACTGAATTCGAACATGGCACACCAAGGTTCATATATTGTATGTTACAGCTCATATATATTAAGTTATAATGCCAAATAGCATGCTTACCCAGATCATTACAATTTCTGCTCTTTCCTGAAACATTAAGAGGTTTTTGCTATTTTTTTTACTTCTAACCCTATTTTTGTTCCTCATTTGTACTGATTTACCTCCATATTAACTGTTTCAGTAAAAGTAATGGGAACCTGATGAAACAGTATTATTTTATTCAGAAACAGAGGTGTCTAAAAATTGTTTATCTGCAACATCTTCATTGACTTATCTATTTCTGTGGTTCAATGGATCATAAATCAATTTTAAAATAAAAAGCACAAGAAATGTATGATGGAAGCATTACAATATTTTTAAAAAGTTAAAAATGAACAAGCACAGAATCACCTGTTTTACATCTTCATCTTTCATGATGGTCCTTGACTTTCCCACACAATTAAATGTACCAAAAGGTTGCCAACTCTCTCTGTATTCTAATCAATAGTCAATGGATATTGTAATTCCATTCCCAGAAGTTTTTTAAAAAAACATCCAACAGATGGCAAAAAATAAACAGAATATTAATTGTGCCTTAGCAGCTGCTCTCCACTGGTACCTGGCAATTTAGTGGCAGAAAGAAAGGCTGCAAGCAAAAAGTAAGATGGTTTTTACAGGATCAGGGCATGTTCAATTATGTCATTTTACAAGTCTTGCCCTGCAATGTCATGATATGAGCATATAAAGTTGGGGTGACATCACTGAGTAGTAGAGTTTGTCAACTTTGTTCTGCTTTGTTGCATAGCAAAATACCCCTGCTATCCCCTGCAGGGGGTACAATCGGTTACATAATTGTGCAAAGGTTTAACATTTGTGATTCTTTTTGTTAAAGGATCCAGCTATTTCTGTCAATAACCTCATGAACAATACACCTTATGAAGCCTACCTACGTGGTGAACAGATGAAAGTGTGGATAAATGAGTCAAATGGAATAAGCCCTCTTATTGGGGAAGTAAGTTTCTGTTTTTAGAAATAAATTTTGAACCACTTGAACATTACTATACAAATGCGTGTCCAAAATGGACAAAGAGAAAGGAGGGGGAAATTGTACTAATCCAGAATCATCTGTAAAACTGAGTTCTCTTCTCCACTCCATTTATTTTATTATTTAGTACTCTGAAGAAACCCATTGTATTTTTTCTCCCTTAAAAAGAAAAAGGCATAACACTTTGATAAATGTTATCCATGTTGATTGGTCTGACCATTTAGTGAACCTACTTTTCTTTATCGAGTTCTGGAATGTAAATATTGGCACAATCATCAAACTGAGAATAAATCACAATGTTGACAATGGTTATTTTGTCAGATATATTCTGAAAAATTAAATAACTTTTTGTAAACCTAAGAAAACAAAAAGAGAACACCTGTCTGACTTTGATGAATATAAATCACAGGACCTGAAGAATTATATCCCAGAGTTCTGGAGGAACTGATAGATGTTATCTCAGATACCAAATCTTGTACCAAATCTTTCAAAAAATTGTAAAGCACCAGGGAAGTATCAGAGGATTGAAAAAGAGCTGATGTAGTTCCCATCTTCAAACAAACAAACAGACAAAAACAACTATAACAAGAAGAATTCAGGAAACTGCAGACAAATCAGCCCAACATTAATAATTTATTTATTTATTAGAATTTGTCAAAGAAAAATGTGAACAAGAATAAAACATACTACTTACCGAACCAGTAGTAACACTGCTTGAATCCCACCCCTGAGTAAGACCACACCTACAATACCACATCCAGTTGAGAGTCACTACATTACAAAAAAGATATTGAGAAGCACTAGAGGGCAAGACAGTAAATTATGGATGGACACTTATCAAGGAGAGAAGCAACCTGGAATTAAAGAGAAATTTCCTAACAGCAACGACAATTAACCAGTGGAACAGCTTGCATTCATAAGTTGTTGGTGCTTCATCAACTAGAGGTTTTTAAGAAAAAACAGGACAAGCCATCCATCTGAAATGATGTAGGGTGTCTTGCTTTAGCAGAATGTTGTACTAGAAGATCTCCAAGGTCCCTTCCAGCTCTATTCTGATTCAATAGTGCTTACTAAGAATCTTCCTGGTCTGTTCAGCAACCTACAAGTTATTTTATTAGATTATTAGTAATTTCTTACATAATATTTAGGTCTGTCACTATGAAGGTATAAACATTCTATTCATTCTGTATCATGATCAATAAGTCATGACAAATAGCTCTGGGCAGAAGTATAATACTCATATAAAATATTTAAATTAATATAGCAATTTTATCTTGCATTTGATGATAACAGATTCAAATGTCTTCTCTCCCTCAGTGCATTTATTTGTTTAAATTATAGGGAAAATATTTACTAGATGAGAAATTTGATGTTTTGAACATTGTCGATTATAATTTACTCATATTTACAAATTAATGCAAGCAGAATTTGCTCCCTACCTACCCATCCATCCTGAAGCATGGAATTTTTTAAAAATTGGTTTCTTTGTTGATAGCCATTTGCTAAGAATTACAACTGATTTACATTTCCTTACAGTCCATGATTTCTAGGTCTCTCTCACTTCCCCCCATCTCTATATACATATAAAAATATATATGCACAGACATAAAAATGTATGCATGTGTATACATATATACATACAGAATGATGGCCGATGAGATTCTGCCGAAACATTGCTACAACTTTAAAAGCACAACGACAATGACATGGGAAAATACTCGAACAAAGCTGAATACCATACATATATACATATACATATATATACACATATATGCACACATATATGTATATCTATACTTATATGCGTACAAAAATTATGTAAAAAAACCAGATGTATATGCATGTAACAGATATATCCTATTATGGAGACTTATTTAGGTGTCAGTGTTTTGTGTGTATTTTCTTAAGAGAAAATAACTGGAGCAGAACTCAGCAATATGTTATATATGCTATATATAAAAACACAACAAAGCCAAATGTCATTTATGACATCCACTTAGTTGTCTAGTTGACAGTTTCTTGAAGTGGTACTGTTGTTACATGAGAAAGAAAAAAATTAATAAAAACAGAATTTCAGTATCTAACATATAATTGCATTTTTCTATTTTACTGTATTCCCATGCACACATAACAAGTTTTGTTTTTAATACAGATTACTCAGATATTCCATTTGTTTCATTTTGCAAAACTGTTTTAAGGAAATACTTATATATTTGGGTAGACCACTTTTATACTTTTCTTTAACCTACAGGTATGGCCAGGAACAACTGTCTTCCCTGATTTTTCTAGTCCTGAAGCTGTTCTGTGGTGGGCTTATGAGTGCAACAATTTTCACAAAACAATCAATTTTGATGGACTTTGGATTGTAAGTACTATTTAGCAGTGAAAAAAGAAATATTTCCTAGCAAAAATACTTAGGTAAAGGTAAAGATTCCCCTCACAAATATCTGCTAGTCATATGCTGGCTGTAAGGGGTTGTGCTCATCTCTAATAGAAAGCCAAAGAGCCAGCACTGTCATAAGATGTCCTGTGGTCATGTGGCCAGCATGACTAAAGGGCGAAGGTGCACAGAATGCTGTTACCTTCCCACCAAAGTCCCTAATTTTCTATTTGCATTTTTACATGCTTTCAAACTGCTAGGTTGGCAGAAGCTGGGACAAGTAACGAGAGCTCACTCCATTACATGGTGCTAGGGATTCGAACTGCCAAATTGTAGACCTTTCTGATCAACAAGCTCAGCGTCTTGTCCACTGAGCCACCATGTCCCTTTTTTAGCAAAAATATTTAGCAATAAGCAAAAAATATGCATCTCTAAGTTTCTATTCTTTTCATAGGCAACAATACATTCTTCCCAAGGAATATAAACTTTGTATAATGTTTTGATTTTTTAAAATACCTGTAAAATATTGTTGGTATAGTCTAGTTTCTAAATCTAGCTCAGCTCCAAGGGATTACATGAAAACATCCATTTTGGTTTTTTTAAGCCCATGTCACACTGACCAACGGATGGAAAGAGGACGTAAAACGGACAAAAAAGCTTGCCATCCGTTCGAAAATGCGATGTACTCACTGCCTCCGTTTTGCTTCCTCTCTATCCGTCCAGCATCCGTTTATTGACATTTCATCCGCTCCAAAAGTTTTGGGTTGCCCAAAACTTTTGCGCAGAAAATGTATCTAGTTCGTCCGTTCTGCATCTGCTATGCATCCGATACGCATCTGCTACGCATCCGCTACGCATCTGTTACGCATCCGTTACGCATCCGCTATATCCACTAGGCATCCGCTGCGCATCTGCGCAACTCGCATCCGCTCGGATGCAGGGAAGAAGCAGAACGGACGTGGAACGGATGCAAAACGGATGCAGCACGGAAACAAAGCGATTAAAACGGAAAAAACATTCGCAGAGGGGACCTATCTCGGATATTAAGGATGTCTAGAGGATGCCTAGAGGATGCAAAGGGACACCTATACTTCCTATAAAAAGGGGGAGCAACTCATCTGTATCTCACTTTCAGACCAGCAGCCCACCTGTGCAGACCTCTTCAGCCTTCATCTGACTCTTCCTCTTCCACAGCATCCAGTCATGTCCACCGTGGATTGTAACACAGTCCTTTTGGCAGCCGCCATCCTTCTGCAACAGTGCGAAGCCATTTACAGGCTCTGTGAACTCTACTACGGGAAGAAAAAGACGCGGCCAAGAAGCGTCTGGGTCCGAAAATAGATCGGGAGAAGAGCAGAGTACAGACTGTACAACAAGCTGATGGTGGAGCTCAGGAATGAAGACACTCATGCGTGCCAGAACTTCATGAGAATGCCTCCAGCCATGTTTGACGAAGTTGTGCAGCGGCTGACTTCCAGGTTGACCAAGGCAAACACCAACTTCCGGCCCAGCCTGGAACCTGGGCTCAAGGTGGCACTCACTCTGCGCCACCTGGCCTCAGGGACCACCCACAAAAGCATGCAGTACGGCTGGAGGGTGCCACACAACACCATCAGCATTGTGGTCAGAGAAATGGTGCAGGCCATCGTCGAAGAATACAAGGAGGAGCTCCTCCAGTGCCCCTCCACTGAAGAAGGATGGAAGAAAGTTGCAGAGCAGTGGTATCAGAGGTGAAACTTCCCCCACACCGTTGGAGCCATAGATGGGAAGAACGTGGCCTGCAAAGCTCCAGCCAAGTCGGGGTCCACTTATTTCAACTACACGGGCTTCTTCAGCATCATCCTCTTTGCCATGGTCGATGCTGACTACAAGTTCATGTACATCGATGTTCCAGGCTACGGCTCATCTTCAGATGCCCAGGTATACAATGCCAGTCACCTTAAGGAGGGGCTGGAAGGCAACCTCATCGTGGGCTTCCCAGATCCAGACCACCTGCCCAACAACATGCAAGAAGTGCCCTACTTCATCATGGGGGATGATGCCTTCTCCCTCAGAACCTACCTCATGAAGCCCTACACCTCACCCATGAAGAGAGGATCTTCAACTACAGGCTGTCCATGGCAAGGCGGCTGGTGGAGAACGCCTTTAGCATCCTGGCCAACAGGTTCCAGGTACTTCTCACCACCATGCAGCATCGCCCAGATACCATGAGGAGGATCGTGGAAGCTTGCTGCATCCTGCACAATCTCATGTGCACCCGCTACCCAGTCTTGCAGGACAGGCTTGTGGACCGTCAGCAAGGCAATGGGGACATGGAGCCTGGGGAATGGAGGCAAGGGCAAAACCTGATCGATACTCAGGATGTGCAAGGCCCCAACAGAGCCTCACAGGAAGGGAAGAAGCAGCGCAACCTCCTGAAACACTGGTGCAAGTCCTCAGCTGGAGCAGTGGAGTGGCAAGACAGGATGGTAGATGCTTAATGGATGCTTCCTTGAGCCTGTCTCATCACACTGATGAGATTGTGCCATGTATGTTGGGTGGGCCTACAATGAACAGGGCATTTAATAAAGAGTTGTGTTTATGTTGACATGTGTGGATCAATGCTTACATTGTTATTGATAAAAAAAGGCCATACGTGTGGCACCTGGGATTGTAGACCATACAGTCCCACTATGCTTGCACTGGAGGTTTATCTATCCCACAGCTATTAGCCATCCCAAAGGGATCCCTGCTCATTCCACAGGTATCCCTGCCCACCCCACTGCTATCTTAACCCATCCCACAAGCATGCAAAGGCTTAAACCATTTCTAAAAGTTTCCACCAAGACTTTATTGAAAAAAAGAAATGAAGCAAGTGTGTGAATCAAAGCTAAACTTTACTGAACAATAAGCTGTAATAGAAAAATGACCCAAGTCAAGTGTCCAAATAAAGTCCACAGGTAGCCAGCTACCCGGTCTCTGGCACTCTTATCGGTCACTCGGATGTGTGCCCAGTCTTAGGGGTGAAGGGTCCAGGTGCTGTGGTGGTGGGTGATGCTGGAGTGCCTGGCCCCGAGAGGACAACAGGGGACGGTGTGTTGAGGAAGGTGTCAGACAGCTGGCTCAGTCCCATGATGCTGAGAGGTCCTTCCTCCATGCCATGGGGTGTCAGCCCCAGTACTGATGACAGATGTACTGAGGCCGGGCTTGGCTGTGGGATGGAGGAAGGAGTAGTGTAGTGGGGCTGTCTGGTCTGCAGCTGGGTGAGGACTGTTGTGGGTGGCATCATTGGCGTGGGTGACATCGCTGTCGTTGGTGGCATCATTGGCATTGGTGGCATTGGTGGCATCAGTGGAACTGGTGGCAACGGTGTCGCCCGATGACTCTGTGCCTGGACTGGGAAGTGCTGTTGCCTGTGCTGCTGAACCTCCTGGTATCTGTAGTCCTGGTAGGTGAGGGCCTGTGGGAAGCCTTGGAATGGGAGGGACATCACCTGTGGTGGAGGTGGGGGAGCAGACCTGGACTGGGTGGCAGCAGGTTCCTCTGGATCAGGAGGGTTGTGAAGCAGCTAGGTGATCTGGTCCTTCACCAGCTGGTACTGTAGATCCGCCATTTCCTTGAGGGTCTGGTTGACATAGGTGAGGAAAGGCTTGCGGTTGGAGGATGAGGAGTCGGTTTGGACCAGCTGAGAGAGGAGATCTATGCTGGTGCGGATGGTGTCCCTGATGACCAGCAGGACAGTGTGGCTCTGCCCCTCCTGCTGTCCGGCTCTCTGCCTTTCTGCAGAGGCGGAGCTGGGGGGTGTAGATGCGGCTAGGATTGTGGTGTATTCGATGTCTCCTTTCTCCCACCACACCAGGGAGTCCTCCACGCACTCCACCACGCTTACCACACCTGTCCGCGGGTTCTCCGCCATGGCACGCTCCAGAGAAACCTGCCTGAAGACAGGGACTGACTCTCGGCCGGAAGAGGACTCGGTCGCAGCAGGCTGCCAGAGAGAGAGGGTCGTGAGAGGGGCTGCTGGTGCACCTTGGTGGCAGACCTCACCCTCCAGGAAGTTGCACCTGGCCATGATATAGGTCTCTCTTTCTGTCAGCTTCACAGTGGCCTGGCCAGATTTCTTCAGGTGCAGCTTCCCGTACCAGGTGTACATGTGCTTTCACCAGCCGAGGAGCACCTCCGAAGTGTACTGTCCGCCCTCTCTCCCCAAGCAGCCTGCTTCCACTTGGTGTCCCTGTACAGCTGGTGTCCCTTCCGCCACAGATTGTCGTTCTCTCTCAGCCACTCCAGAACCTCATCCTCGTGCGCCTCCTCAATATAGTATTTTCTCCTCTCCCGTTGTCGCATACGCCTCTTCCTCTCTTTGGCAGGACCAGATGGGCCCTCATCAGAGGGGCTCCCAGGTAGTAGGGGCTGCTCCTCCACACCACCACCAGCAGCAGCAACACCAGCAGGATCATCATCATCATCATCATCATCATCCTCACAAGCAGGATCATAATCATCATCATCATCATCAGCAGCAGCAGCAGCAGCAGGATCATCATCATCATCATCATCAGCAGCAGCAGCAGCAGCAGGACCAGCAGGACCAGGATCAGCAGCAGTAAAGTAAGCACCAGCAGGGCCAGCAAGTCCATGAGCACGAGCAGGACCAGGAACATAAGCAGGACGAGCAGGATGAGCAAGTCCATGAGCACGAGCAGGACCAGCAGAACCAGGAGCAGCTTCAACAGAGTAAGCACCAGCAGAAGCACCACCGCCAGGAGCAGCTTCAGCAGAAGCCCCAGCAGAAGCAGAGTCAGGGGCAGGGGGTGGGAGGTTGGCCCTGTCCCTCTTGCCAGGGATGGCGGCAGGCTGCTGAGGCTTTTGCTTCCTCCCCATGGTTGTGGGGTTGCTGGCTGGCAGGGAGGCTGGCAGGCACCAAGGCTGGCAGGAAGGCTGGCAGGAAGCCAGGCATGAAGGCTGGCAAGCAAGCACCAAGGCTGGCAGGAAGCCTGGCAGGTAGGCTGGCAGGTAGGCTGGCAGGAAGCCTGGTAGGAAGCCTGGCAGGAAGGCTGGCAGGAAGCCTGGCAGGAAGGCAGGCAGGCAGGCAGGCA
>BLBF01009226.1:0-10388 GCA_015471245.1 Laticauda colubrina | reverse complement strand
AGCAAATGCTGGACTACTGGCACCGGGTATGCGCTTGGTTGTAATGCGTGGTTCAGGGTAGCCTTATAGTCACCACAGATTCTAATGGACCCGTCAGGTTTTATGGGAGTGACAATAGGCGTTTCCCACTTGGCATGGTCCACAGGTTCTAACACCCCTTGGGCTATTAGGTTGTCCAGCTGTTCCTCTATTTTTGCCTTTAGTGCAAAAGGAACTCGCCTGGCTTTTATTTTCGTGGGGCTATTTGGGGGTCTAGACTGAAAGAAATGGGATTTCCCCGATACTTGCCAAGTGAGCCGTCAAAAACGTCCTGGAATTCTCGGATGAGGTCGTCTTCCCAGCCGGTTGTAGTCACTCGATCGATCCCGGTCATCCCGATGCCCAATGGCGTAAACCATTCGATGCCCAGGAGGCCTGGTCTGTCTTGGTCGACTATGGTCAGCGGTAGCACCTTGACGTGTTGTTTGTACGCGACTCGGAATTGTCCCATGCCTACCACAGGGATTTGGTTTCCCTGATAGTCCTTGAGGGTTAGGTACTACTTCTTCAATTCTTTGGGTTTGATACCTGGGACTAGCTGTCTTATTGTGTCCCACGATACCATGGAGAGGAAGGACCCCGAGTCCACTTCCATCTTGCAGTGTTTTCCTTCGATTTTTACAATGACTTTAATTTTCTTCCCACTTTCCGTCTGAGCGCTCTTTATAATGACAGTTTGGTGTGTATTGGCTCGCTTCTCTTGTTGCCACTTTCTCTCAGCTCGTTTAGGCTCAGCTCGTGTTGGGGAATTTCTGCGTCTCGTTGGGCTGTAGCATTTTTTGTTCCTGCAGACCTTCTCGATGTGCCCTCGTTTCTTGCAATGCCGGCAGATGGCATCGAGAAATCTGCATTCAGCTCAGGGATGGTTTCCTCCACAGCCAGCGCATTCCTGCCAATTTCTTCTTTCGCGCTCTTTTCTGTTCGTGAGCAAACGGTGGACCTCGTCGTCTTCTTCGCTCGATTCAACTGTTTCGCCCGACTCTTCGTAGTGGGTTGTGGTGGCAGGCTGCTTTCTGTCTTTGGTTGGTGTTTCTTCACTGTGTGTGTTCATCTTTTTCATGGCTACGGCAGATTTTTTCGCGGCTTCAGCGGCTGTGGCTTCCACGATGGCTTCGGTAACTGTGATGTTGGGCTTGTTGAGTAATTTACTCTGTGTGGTCGAGTCTCTCAGGCCCAACACCACGCGATCCCTCATTGCTTCGTCAATGTTCAAAAATTCACACTCACCCCCTAATTGTCTAAGGGCAGCGATGAAATCGGCGACGGTCTCTCCCTCTCTCTGGTCTCTGAGGTAAAATTCGTGTCGCTTTATTAAGTTTGACACCATCGGAGCGTAGTGTGCTTTGAGGACTCTTTGCAATTCTGTCCACATTAGTTGTTTAACGTCCCGGGGCTTCGCAAGGGCCTTTGCCATCTTGAAAACTGTTGGCTCGCAGTGCATCAGGAATACAGCTCTCTTGCGTTGCTCTGAAATGTCTTCCATTTCATTGCTCTCCAAATACATCTGAAAGCGATCAGCATAGGAATCCCAATCCTCTTCGTTGGGATTGAAGGGTGCGGGCGGTGCGTTGTTTCCAGACATCTTGGTTGTCATCTGGACTTCTTATCACCGCGTGCAGGTTTTTTCCGTTCAGGATGATCCCACCTTCGTCGCCAATGTTTTGTTCGGAAAACACACAAGGTAGAACGGGTTCCAACAACAAATACTTTATTCTTCAACTAGTTAGTAAATAGGAACACTTGGCTGAAGCCGAGGCCAGCCTTTTATACAGGCTGGCTTGCCTGCTTGCAGCCAATGGCAGTTGCTTAAATTTGCCGCCTTTTAGCAGCTCTTTGGATTGGTTCCTAGTGAACCAATCCAATGCTTAGTTTATTTGACCAATCAGGTTTGCAGATTTGGAGTCACCCACTTTACATATAGAACAACATGAGTGATACAATATGCATACACTTCTTCTTCATCTCTAGCAATATTAGTATTATTTCTTATTTTATTAATTAATAGTCATAGACCGAATAAAAACAAAATGAAAAACATAATTTATTAAAAAAGTAACACGAAAGTTTAAAGATCAAATACTACGGCTGATGTAGGTCATATTTTCACTCTGTAGAAGTCAGGCTGTATGCCTGATGGCAATGGTGATGAAGAAAAACTTCAATATCTTCCTGTAGATTTCTGGTAAGAAATTTGCAAGCAAGAAACAGGTGATTTCCATGTCCAAGGAGCCCATGGCAGTAGAAGAGAAGAGGAAGTCGAAACACTGTGCAATGAAACAATACAATGAAATACTTTTGATTCAATAGCAGCATCAGAACAAGGCTAAAGCCTTCTGCATACAGATATTGTTAAATATTCCCTCCATTAGCATTGAAGCAAGGACATTAAATCTTTAAGCAAACATCGTTCCTTCCCAATTGAACTGGTGTTGTTTATTATTAATGTGGTTTGAGTTCAAGAATTTTTGGTCATGCAGTTTAAGTGCTAGTTGATGTTCATGAACCCTTGTTTTCAATTGCCTTCCTTGTTTGTCTCACCTAGAATTGATTACAATTGTTGCAATTGATTTCATATTCTATATTGCTGTTGCCTTCCTTCTGTATTTTTTCTTTGAGTTTAGATAGCCCTTTGCTCAGTGTAAATATGGGTTTGTGAGCAATCATCATTCCTAGGGGTTGCAGTATTCTAGCAGCCATTTTCGGATGTATGGAAGATTTGTTTTTGTCTTGTGATTGGCTGTGCATTTTGTCAGGGTTTGGATGACCAGCATCGCATTATGAATTTTTGGGGATAGCCATTTTGGAGGAAAAAATTTAAAAGGTGTTTCTCTTCTACTTTTTTTAATGACTTGGTGTGTTTTGGCTCTTTTAAAAAGGGTTCTGGATGGAGCTCCTGTTGTATGCAGTGGGGTGGTTGTGAAATTTAGAATTTGGTCTGTGTGCATACATTTTTGGTATATGTCGGCTGTTGGTTCACTGTTATCTTGTCTCCTTATGTCAATGTGTAGGAAGGGGAATTGTCTTTTTCTTCCATATGTGTAAGACTGATCCCTGTGAATATGTGGTCGAGAAGATAGTGTGTCTTTTCTAACCATTTGCATTTGATGATGGCAAAAGTGTCATCAGTATAACATACAGAAATATACTATAGATCTATTTCTCTGTATGGATCTATCATATATATCTATAGATATAGTATAGTATATACTATATTTGGTTTTTTCCAAGCAAAAATAAACTTACCAAACCAATAACCTATACCAAAACGATTGTCTCAACTAAAATATTAGACAGCAGATGCTCATTTGTACGACTACCAAAGAGTCTGTTAATTCTATCTGAAAAAAGAACATTCAAAATGCAAGGATGAAATTTCAGTACAATTATACTGAACGTTAATTGCATCAATTCCAATTGTAGTAGGTCAGATTGTACACAGAGATGTGCATACAATTGCACATTGAACAACAAGACTCAAATTCACTGAAAATAAACCTTTGAAAATAAAGTAATAAAGAAGTTTATAGTTTTATTTGCTTGCTTGCTTGTTTTGTATCTCATCTTTCATTGAAGAACTCAAAGCAGTGGCACAGTATATATCTTTCCTAGTACATTATCTCTCCTTTTCTTGTTTTTGCCCACAGTAATCCTTTGGAGTTGATTGGGTTGAGAGAGCATGACTGGCCCAATGTCACCTGTGAATTTCTATAGCTAAGGAAAGACTTGAACATAGTTTCTTATCTCCTATCCCAACATCTTAAAGAGAAAGATGGTTTATAGGTGATATTTGTTCATAAGTGTGTATGTTTGTACATATGTATGTCCATCCCTGTGCTAAAGAGATTTTACTTGTCTGTTGCCCTTATTTACTACATATATCTTTTGCAGGGTATCTGTTTAAGCAATGCAATTAAAACAGTCCCATATTGTGAACTGTGTAATTATAATAAGGAACATATATGTACCATTAATCAGATAGTATAATCTGATTAGCATGGTATAATCAACTGTGGTAGTTGATGCAACTCACCTAAATTGCTTGAAAGATATTTAGATAAAGGCTAGTCAGTCGCTAATCATAGTGCTGGTTAATTTTATTTTCAGAATAAAATAAACATAGTTTATTTATATTTTATTTCTGATTCCTCAATGGTAGAAGAGACACAGATAGTGGTTTATAAACATACTTTTTTCCAAGTATCTTATTGAGATGTCCACTGATCCATGGGCATCTAAATTACAAAGTTCATTCAAATGCTGAGTATTTCATTAATGTATTTGATGTAAAGATATTATGATATCATTTTCAAATAAATCTAAAAATAGATTTTCAAACTAGTTGCAATGCCTGTAAATCATGACTTATATACTTACCAGCTTAACCGACATTAACAAGATGTTGAGCAGTAAAATTATTGCACAATACTTTATTTTGAGTCAGTCAGTAGTCCACAAATTATTGTGATTTTATTTAGCAGGCCATGTACTATTTTAATTATTGTTGTAAATCTTATATCTCCTAGGGGCCCTATTACAACAAAATGTAATTAATTTCAACAGCTGAGACATATGTTTGACTATTGTTTAAAAACTGTTGACCAGCTGTGTGTAAATAAAATTGGTCTCCGGTCATAATTATAATAGCCTTGCAATAGGTTTTAGACTCGAAACAGATATTTAGATAATTAGTAGGAAATCAGCATACATTTCAATCTCCTATTTTTCAACAATATAGCGTCAACGCTAAAAATGTAAGAAAGATAAGACAAAACAAAAACATGAAGCTAACCTAGTTCAGATGCAAAATCCACAATGAATAAATGGTGAAGGTTTCTGTGTCCTTTTGCAGAATAGTGGCATTCTGGATTTGTGCAGAGCATTATGTTGTCATGATGTCTAAGACCTATTCTGCTTGATTGATAAGTAATGCTGTCCTAACAGTTTTAATGCAGGACAGGTCAAGGAAAGCAGGAAGTGAATTCCTCTGTCTTCACTTCCATCAAGTATTACCTGACATTAGGAAAAAGATGCACCAGTCAATCCTCCTAATGTATGATAAGTAGCAATGTAAGCAGTGCTCATATCAGGCCACTGTTAGCCTGGCCCTGAGGAAAGAACCAAGTAAGGGAAGAACCAAGTAAAAGCAGCCAATAAAAAGCCAGTGCCATCCTCCACTGTTGCTTCAAGAGAATGGCAGTGTTAGCAGTGAGTGGCCATGCCTAGGAGCATCTGGAAACTATCTGTGGAATACACAAAATAATGTTCTTCCTGCCTCACTAAAGGAATAAAAAGAGTGAAAACTTGTAACAGAATCCAGTTCTTTTCCTTGTTTAATCACCCTTCACAAGACTAATTAGCACAAGACTAATTCTGTTTCAAAAGTGCACTGAGTCTATTTCAATAGGAAACCTACCTGGGATCTGAGAAACGCTTCAGAAAGTGCCAGCTTGACACTGCATAGCCAATGCCTCTGAGGAAGCCAGGTGTCTGGTTTTTCCTGAAGCCCAGACCAAAATAGCTAGAGGGAGGCAATACCCAAGAGAGAGAGAAGCCATACCCACATCAATTTAAAGTGTAATAATTGTTGCAAAAATTCTGTCCCCTGACTAGAACATCAAGAATACTGTTGATGAAGCACCCCAGATTGTGTCCATGGTAAAAAGTATATTAAAGGGCCTATCACATTGGCTGACGGATGCAAAACGTTTGTAAAAAGGACACAGCGGACGAGAAAATGTTCCATCCGTTGTTATCCGCTCTCAAAAGTGCCCCGAATTTTCATAACCAGAGCGGACAACAACGGAAAGGAACGGACGGTGGGAGGACGTAGCCAGGATGGAAAGCGGATGATCCACGGAAGCCTAGTGGATGGAAGCGGATGGGAGCGGATGGCACATCCGCAGGGCTTCCGGGGGAGCACAGCGAAACGGACGCACAGCAGAAAGAGCGGATGCAGAGTGGATGCCTAGCGGATGAAGCGGATGCAGAGCGGAAGCCTAGTGGAAGCCTAGCAGATGCACAGCGTTCACTGCGCATGCGGGAGGATGCATTGCGTCAGCCCCGCAGATATAAAGGGAAGCAGCTCGCAAGCAGGTCACCATTCATAGGAAAGACCTGCTTCCAGACACAGTTCTCCAGCCAGCCAGCAAGCCAACAACCCAACAACCATGGGGAAGAAGAGAAAGCCTCAGCCATCTGCTGCCAGCCCTGGCAAGAGGGACAGGGCCACCATCCCACCCACTGGCCCTGACTCTGCTTCTGCTGGGGCTTCTGCTGCTCGGGCTCGCTCTTCTGGTGCTGGAGCTTCTGATGGCGCTGCTTCTGGTGGTGGTGCTTCTGCTGATGCTGCTTCTGGTGATGGTGCTTCTGCTGGTGCTTACTCTGCTGATGCTGCTTCTGGTGGTGGTGCTTCTGCTGGTGCTTACTCTGCTGGCATTGTTCCTGGTGCTGGTGCTTCTGCTGGTGCTTACTCTGCTGGCGCTGCTCCTGGTGCTGGTGTTTCTGCTGGTGCTTACTCTGCTGGCACTGCTCCTGGTCCTGCTGGTGCTGCTGGTCCTGCTGGTGCTGCTAGCGCTGCTGGTGCTTACTCTGCTGCTGCTGATCCTGGTCCTGCTGGTCCTGTTGGTGCTGCTGGTACTTACTCTGCTGGTGCTGCTTCTGGTCTTGCTGGTGCTGCTGGTGCTGCTGCTGCTGGTGGTGGTGGTCCTGCTGGTCCTGCTTTTGCTGCTACTGTTATTGTTGCTGCTGCTGGTGGTGGTCCAGCCCCTACAACCTCGATGGAGGTTGGTGATGGAGGAGCAACCCCTACAACCTCGAAGCCCCTCTAAGGAGGGCCCACATGGCCCTGCCAAAGGGAGGAAGAGGCAGACGCGTGAACGGGAGAGGAGGCAATACACAACCGAAGAGGAACATGAGGATGAGGTGCTGGAGTGGCTGAGGGAGAATGAATATCTTTGGCGGAAGGGACACAGGCTCTATCGAGACACCAAAAGGAAGCAGGCTGCTTGGAGAGAGAAGGCGGAGAGCCTGGGCTACACTTCGGAGGTGCTCCTCGGCTGGTGGAAGCACATGCACACCTGGTACGGGAAGCTGCACCTCAAGAAATCTGGCCAGGCCATGGTCAAGCTGACGGACAGAGAGACCTACGTGATGTCCAAGTGCAGCTTCTTGGAGGGTGAGATCCGCCACCGAGGAGCAGTCCCTCTGACAACCCTCTCTCTCAGGCGGCCTGCTGAGAGCCAGTCCTCTTCTGGCAAAGAGTCAGCTCCTGTGTCCAGGCAGCTATCTGTGGAGTGTGCCACAATGGAGACCCCCCGACAGCTGTACTACCCGTGGCGGAGCAGGTGGAGGACCCCGTGACGCAGTGGGAGCAAGGAGAGGGCACTTCCACCAGAGACCCCCCCCACATCCACCCCCAGCTCCACCTCCACAGAAACCAGGCAGAGAGCCAGACCGGAGGGGCAGAGCCACACTGTCCTGCTGGAGATCAGGGACACCATCAGAAGCAGCGTAGATCTCCTCTCTCAGCTGGTACACACCGACGTCCCATCCTCCAATCTCAAGCCCTTCCTCACCTACGTCAACCAGACCCTCATGAACATGTCGGACCCTCATGAACATGTCGGAAACACAGTACCAGGTGGTGAAGGACAGGATCACCGATCTTCTTCACAACCCTCCAGACCCAGCTGAACCTGCTCCCACCCAGTCCAGGCCTGCTCCTCCACCCCAGGTGATGTCACTGTCCTTCCAAGGCTTTCCACAGGTCCTCACCTACCAAGGCTATGGCTACCAGGAAATCAACAGCACAGGCAGCCCTTCCTAGTCCAGGCACAGGTACATCGGATGCCACCGGTGCCACTGATGCCACCGATGCCACCCACGCCACCCACGCCACAGATGCCACCCACGCCACAGATGCCACCGACACCTCACCTCGCTCAGCTGCAGACCAGACATCCCCACTACACTGCTCCTTCCTCCACCCCACAGCCAAGCCTGGCCTTAGAACATCTGTCATCAGTTTTGGGGCTGACACCCCATGTCATGGAGGAAGGGGCTCTCAACATCATGGGACTGAGCCAGCTGTCTGAGAGCTTCCTCCACACACCGTCCCCTGTTGTCCTCTCGGGGCCAGGCACCCCAATGGTGCCTCAGACCAGCACTCCAGCAGCAGCCACCTCCACAGCACCTGGACCCTTCACCCCTGAGACTGGGCACGCCTCAGAGTGACCAAGAAGAGTGCCAGAGACTGGGTGGCTACCTGTTGACTTTATTTTTGCTTTGGACACTTGACTTGGGTCATTTTTCTTTTACAGCTTGTTATTAATAAAGATTATCTTTGCTTCACACACTTGCTTCATATATTTTTGTAAATAAAGTCTTGGTGGAAACTTTTAGAAATGGTTTCAGCCTTTGCATGCTTGTGGGATGGGTTAAGATAGCAGTGGGATGGGCAGGGATACATTTGGGATGGGTTAAGATAGCAGTGGGATGGGCAGGGATACCTTTGGGATGGGTAATAGCTGTGGGATAGATAAACCTCCAGTGCAAACATAGTGGGACTGTATGGTCCACCCTCCCAGGTGCCACACCTTTGGCCCTTCATTATCAATAACAATGTAAGCATTGATCCACACATTTGAACATAAACACAACTCTTTATTAAATGCCCTGTTCATTGTAGGCCCACCCAACATACATGGCCCAATCTCATCAGTGTGATGAGACAGGCTGAAGGAAGCATCCATTAAGCATCTACCATCCTGTCTTGCCACTTCACTGCTCCAGCTGGGGAGTTGCACCAGTGTCTCAGGAGGTTGCGCTGCTTCTTCCCTTCACGTGAGGCTCTGTTGGAGCCTTGCACATCCAGAGTGTCTATCAGGTTTCGCCCTTGCCTCCATTCCCCAGGCTCCATGTCCCCATTGCCTTGTTGGAGGTCCACGAGCCTGTTTTGCAACACTGGGTAGCGGGTGCGCATGAGATTGTGCAGGATGCAGCAAGCTTCCACAATCCTCCTCACGGTCACTGGGCATGGTGGTGAGAAGTACCTGGAACCTCTTGGCCAGGATACCAAAGGCGTTCTCCACCACCCGCCTTGCCCTGGACAGCCTGTAGTTGAAGATCCTCTCTTCACGGGTGAGGCATCTGGAGGTGTAGGGCTTCATGAGGTAGGTTCTGAGGGAGAAGGCATCATCCCCCACAATGAAGTCGGGCACATCTTGTGTGTCGTTGGGCAGTGGGTCTGGATCTGGGAAGTCCATGATGAGGTTGCGTTCCAGCCCCTCCTTGAGGTCACTGGCGTTGTATACCTGGGTATCTGAAGCTGACCCGTTGCCTGAAGCATCGATGTACATGAACTTGTAGTCAGCATCGACCATGGTGAAGAGGATGATGCTGAAGAAGCCCTTGTAGTTGAAATAAGTGGACCCTGACTTGGCTGGAGCTTTGCAGGCCATGTGCTTGCCATCTATGGCTCCAACGGTGTGGGGAAAGTTCCACTTCTGATACCACTGCTCTGCAACTTTCTTCCAGCCTTCTTCAGTGGAGGGGCACTGGAGGAGCTCCTCCAGGTATTCTTCGATGATGGCCTGCACCACTTCTCTGACCACAATGCTGATGGTGTTGTGTTGCACCCTCCAGCCGTACTGCATGCTCCTGTATATGGTCCCTGAGGCCAGGTGGCGCAGAGTCAGGGCCACCTTGAGCCCAGGGTCCAGGCTGGGCCGGAAGTTGGTGTTTGCCTTGGTCAACCTGGGTCTCAGCCGCTCCACAACTTCGTCAAACATGGCTGGCGGCATCCTCATGAAGTTCTGGAATGCACGAGTGTCTTCGTTCCTCAGCTCCACCATCAGCTTGTTGTACAGTCCGTACTCTGCTCTTCTCCCGATCCATCTTCGGACCCAAACACTTCTTGCCCGCCTCCTTTTCTTCGCGTAGAACAGGTGAAAGAGCCTGTAGATGGCTTCGCACTGTTGCAGAACGATGGTGGCTACCAAAAGGAGTGTGTTACGATGCATGGTGGAGATGACTGGATGCTGTGGAAGAGCAAGAGCAAGATGAAGGCTGAAGAGGTCTGCACAGCAGGGCTGCTGGACTGAAAGTGAAATCCAGGTGAGTTCCTCCCCCTTTTTATAGGAAATATTGGTTTTCCGCTCGGTGTTCTTTTGCATCCTCTAGGCATCCTGCATACATCCTAAATATCTGAGATACGTCCCCTCTGTGAACATTTTTTCCGTTTTAATGCTTTGTGTGCAAGCTGCATCCGCTTTCATTCTTTCTCCATCCGTGCTACTCATGCTTTGTGTCCATTCTACGTCCGTTTCGCTTCCTCCCTGTGTCCGTTTTCC
>BLBF01009219.1:0-11135 GCA_015471245.1 Laticauda colubrina | reverse complement strand
TCGCGGGTACTTACATGTGTGCTGCTCAGCTTCCTTCGGGTATTATCACACGTCATTGTAGTGCTTTTAAAGTTGTAGCAATGTTTCAGCAGAATCTCATCTGCCATCATCAGGCTTCTGTATAGAGTTTGTATGTGGGTCAGGGTCTCACAGCCGTTGGTTTTAAATTTGAGGCTAGCCTATTATTGTGGCAGAATGTTTTTTTCTACATCCTGATTGGTTGGGAGTCTTGGTCTGTGTTTATTGGACTTATATATATATGGAGAGAGAGAGATAATGTTGTATGTAGGCCTAATGCTCTCATCTCCAATTTCCCCATTAGAACAACCCTGTGAATGTTGAATGAGAGCAACTGCCCCCAAAATCACCCAACCAGCCTTGCCTGATCGGCAACATACATTATAATCTGGACGTATGCCATAGCAGTACCTTTTTGAACTCAGTATTGCTGGATTTCTTCATGGCAGACTTTGTAGTGTCTATGCAGTAAAATAAAGACATTGTTAGCTCATAAAGATGCTGCCATAATATCAGTGACATTCTCACCTGATATTTAGGATTGTGTGGGTCCCCCCAAGGCAGGAGACCCAAGACCATTTCTGACAGATGGCAGTTCTTGATTACCAACTGCTCATCCAAAGTTTTGATCCTTTGGATTGTGTCCACTTTTAACTGCTTTTATCAGCACCTAATGATAATTTATAGAAAGTATGCTAGCAGAGTAAATGCATAATCAAAGCATTACATAAACACCTGTCAATAATTGTGGCATAAATTGTACATTGACTCAAACAAACAAACAAAAAAAAGTCTGGTGCTGACCTGTTGAAAACTGGATTCTCTTCAAGAAAAGCTTCGTTGTTAAAATAAGTAGCTACAAGCCATAACAAAGTCTCTAAAGATTGTTGTTGGATGTGCTAAAAGCCACCTCCAAACCATTGGTCTTACTGAAGCCTGCCCTTCTTACATTCAGATACAATCAGAGTTGGAAGGGACCTTGTAAGTCATCTAATCCAACCCCCCAACCCAAACGGAGACCCCACACCATTTCTGACAAATGGCAATCCAATCTCTTCTTGAGGGTCTCAAGTGATGGCGCTCCCACAACTTCCGAGGGCAAGCTGTTCCAATGGTTGATTGTTTTCACTGTCAGAAATTCAATTAAATGCCATTTGATGGCAGACAAGTATCCTCAGACACGCAATTTTTATGTGATTATACAACTTGTTTTCAAAGGGATTGAACCCCTGCCTTTCTGCTAAATTAATTTTATTTACCCTACCCCCACCCCTACCCCTCCTCCAAATGTTCATTTGCTGCTTTCAAGATCAAGCAAAAATTCTGAAACACTGCAAGGACGTTCGGACGTTTAACTCTCAGTGAGCTCCATCGCTGTGACTTATGATCTACGGTTCTACCTTAGCTTCTTTTTGTGAAATCAAGTGTTGTGGCTTATCAAGCAAACCACGGTCTTACAACACATGTAGCTTGCACAGGAGTCCTTTCTACCACCTGCAAAGCCAGCGATGAGTTGGGAATTCAGTCTTGTTCCTGATGCTCAAAGGATCTCTGCGCTCATCAGGAGGGAAAACCCACTAACTTCGGGGCTCTCCATCTTTTCTTGTTTTTTCCAAGCCTTCCAAGGCATATTCCGTCGGACCCCCTTCCCTGCCCCCACTAAAAAAAACTACCAAGATCATTAGGATCTTCCGGCAGTCTAATTGAATTCCCTCCGCTGAAACGACTCTCAAAGCCAGGAAAGGGCATGCAATTTGAAATCCCTTCCATACTGTACACTCCTACCTTTCAGGCTTGGGCCTGGCTGGGAGCATTGGAGGAGAAGACAAGGCTTTCTCAGCGCAGGTCGGGAGAAGACTGAGCGATCCGCCCTGCAGAACGGACTCCTTCCCATTCAGTTTCTCGGTGAAGGGAAATCGAAACTTACCCCGGCAACAGGAAAAAAAAATCGACAAGACCGAGAACTTTCTGTTTCCCAGGGAAACAAGCGCTCGCTCCCTCCAAGAGCGAGTTTCATTTCTGACTTGCTTAATGTGAATCATTTTCTTGTGGAGAAGGAAAAGAAACAACTCCCCCCCAAACCACCTCTCCCCAGACCTCAACTCCAATGATCATCACTTTTTCTCAAAAGGATTAAGCGGTAAATGAGCCCGTTCTTTGCTTTCCGATGTAGTCTTTTTCAAAGTATTTGAAAAGCTGCGAAAATTAAACACAGCAAATGATGAAATGAAAATAATTTTTGGAAGAAATATCCTTCTGGGTTTGGTTCCAAGTGGGGAAGAAAGACACCGGAAACATGGAGGCTGTTTGGAATGATGGTTTAATGGTGGACAGGACCACGTGGCTTGGAGCTCCAAAGTGAAAAGGACAATCGCATGCTTCAAGATGTTGGGTGAGGAAAAAGAAGGGGCAAGGTGCTGAGAGACCCTTGGGTTTTATGGGATTTGAAATTCAGCTCATCTTCTGATTGGTTGTCAGACTCCCATGGGGCCATGCAGGGGTAACTGTGTAAGCTATCCTGAGTGTCAGGCTTGATAGCCTTGACTGAGCCTTGCTGAATGATGATGTAATGAAAGGGCAATTGGGCAAATTCCTATTATCGCTCTAACAGGAGTAGATCTTTGTCATGTAAAATAGACTGGCACAGGCCAGAGTAATGGCCTATTAGCAAAGGGGCTGAGTTTCTGCTTCTGAGTTTCTACTTTTCTTTTTAGGGGAAATATTCTGCCTTTTTAGCATATCCTAAAATATTTCATTTTCCTAGGAGATGGGTGGGTTTTAACTTCTAACATAATAAAGTAGCAGTTTGTGATGGGCTGGCCGCGGAGGTGGCATTCAGCAGGTTCCAACCAGTTCTGGAGAACCAGTAGCGGAAATTTTGAGTAGTTTGGAGAACCGCAAATACCACTGGTCCTGCCCCCATCTATTCTCTGTCTCCTGAGTGCCAGCTGATTGACTGGGTCTTCTTTTGTTACCCTGCACAGGAGAACGGAGCTGGAAAGTAGGTTAATGGGATCGGGAGGGAATGGGATTTTGCAGTATCCTTCCCCCAGGAATGGGGAGGGAATGGAGATTTTATAGTATCCTTCCCCTAAAACTCCCACCAAGCCACCACGCCCACAGAACCAGTAGTAAAAAATGTTGAATCCCATCACTGGGTTGCTGCTAGAACAAAGCAAGGTGATGGCATGCACTTGAAAAGAGACCTGGAAGCTTGTAATCGTGGCGTCTGTTTGGCAAGAACAAAGAAGGCTTATTCATGGCCATCTAGTCCAACCCCCCCCCCTCCGCCCAAGGCAGGAGACCCTACACTATTTCTGACAGATGGCACTTTTTGATTACCAACTGCTCATCCAGACACCAAAGTTATGATGGCTGCCGTGTCCACACACTCACAAGATTTGTAAGCTTCACTGATAGCTGAATGCAAGAAAAATCAATGGGGAAGCTGGCAGTAATTTGCAAGTTGTGATCATACTTACTTCTCCACAATCTATTGTATTTTGCTTAACAACTGCAGCTAAACTTACATCATGGCCTTGTGATGTTTCACTTAATAACTGTGTAGTTTATTGAAGGAGTTCCAATTACAATTATTAAGTGATGACTCCATGTATTCTCCTGTTGCCAGCTCTGACTTTTCCAAAAGAAATTCTGGCAAGAACTGGCACAAAGGAGAAGTAATTGCAATCAGTCAATTTTACTCGGATTTAGCAGTCTAAAAACCATTGAAATGAATTGTTTTCTTGTCACTCCAACAACCCATTTATGACTAATGTAGTTATTTCTGTTGTGTAGCCAAAGCCTAAGAATTAATTCCACCAAATCCCACCAAGCCAAAGAATACCACAAAGATCCTGAGGTCATTCTGCCACTTCTCCAAATACTGTTAGCATCAATCGTATGTGGTAGTTTCAAATAAGTGTATGTCAAAATAGAGTTAAAACATGAACAGTTTATTGTTCTTACCATATATAAAGCAATTTTTTTGGGTCTTTTAATGATCCCATAATCCCTTGTATTGGGGTGGAGTTGGGGCAATTGAATGCAACTGAGTGTTTATTGGCCGGATGCCCTTCCTGTCACCAATGCAGAGTTCGCAGTAGATATATTCTCATTGTGCTGAGAGAGAGAGAAATTTCTGCCTCTAGCTAGGATCAAACTCACAGCCTCCTGATTGTGAGGCGATAGCTCCACCTCTAGGCCACTGCACCACTCTTTACCATACCTAAAGCAACGCATGTATTAAATATTGTAGCATACTGTGAGGTTATGAAAGGTTCTTCTAACTAGTCTTAATGCATGGACCTGATGGACACATGCCCATGGGCCCCACGAGCATAGGGGCCCCATACTAATCTGTATGTTAACCCTTCAATGCACCTTGTAACATATAAATTCAGCAACGTATTTATTATATTTTACTGCATTTTAATTAATACTAACATGCAAATATATGTTTAATTTTATTGGCAAATTACATTTTTATTCCTGTGACTTGCCATCGTAGGACCCCGCATACACTGCTTTGCCTGGGGCCCATAATGCTGTTAAGACAGCCCTGTAACTAGGCGTGAGAATAGGACACTAAAGCAAAATGATTTTTTTTCCAAGTTAATTTTAAACTAGCTTCATTGTTGATTTGATTGTTGATTGCTAAATTGGGGACACATACACATGTCTTAAGGTTATTTATTGCTTATTATACCATATGATTTGGCCTTGTCTCCTTCCACCAGTGGAGGTGTCCTCACTGCATATTCATCTGATATGAGTGATGTTTCCCATCTTCTCCCGACATAATCCTTGCTACCATGGCTTAGTGCACTTTGGCAGCAACCATGATGTTGACACAGTCATATCTGGAATCTGTCCAGCTCCTCCTAGCTGCTTACTGCTGCAGTATACAAATCCATACTTTTCTGCCCTGGCAACTGTCTCTGAAATTTTCAAGAGTAAGTAGGGATTCCCTTGGCAAAAGTTGTTAAATTATTCCTTTAAAAATATTTACATAAATTTGGAATACTTCAAGTCCAATATTTTTCAAAGTGATCAGGGCTACCGTTTTACTGCATTAAGGTCAAGGAGCAGCAGGGAAGTCAAGCTAAAAAAAAAAGGGGTGGGAGAATCTACCTGTCACTATTTATCAGCAGGCCAGCTGTTTTTAGACAGAGTAACAGAGATAGTGAGAAAGAGAACAAGCAAAAGAGCAAATGAGCAAGAGAGTGAGGCAAAGCAATAGAGCAAGTGATAAGGTGTAAATGAGACCCAGAGGGCATTCACAGAGTTTTTCCATCAAATGACAAAAGCAGTGTTGCACTATTGCAAAATAAACTCTACATATTCTATATGTGCATGCAATCTCACAGTGCACATCAAAAGGGCAGAGCTTGCATGCAATGACACAATGACCGCTTTTATTATTCATGATTTGCCTCCACAGATGCCTATGTTGCTTCTGACAGAGTACCAGAGTGAAAGAATGTGAGAGAAACAGCGGAATCCAAACAGTGAGAGAAAGAGCAAGACAGGAAGAGAGATGAATGAGCAAAAGACACAGTTTTTTTTTTCCCTTTTCCAGGAAGAAAACCAAAAGAGCAAAGAGTTGTAGCACAAACCAAGAGAGAGAAAGGTAGTTTGTTGGATAGGATGGAATGCTTCATGACTTAATCAATAAAACTAGTAATGATTTGGGGGTAAATCAGGAAAGCCCCCCACCAAAGCCTCCACTTACCTTGCAGACCGGATTCTGACAGATGGCTAAACCCAGAGGTCTAATGATCTGTTAAAAATGCCCTCCCTCCCCAAATCTGCTTATGTTGGGAGAGCAGTTGGTGAATATTTTCCCCACCATTGGGAAATCCACCAAGAATTTTTCTTTGCACAATAGGAAAGTTGTCAAGAAAGATTTTTCATGGTAAAGTAGGGATCTGGTAATTGGGACAGGGCAAATTACATGGGCATACTTTTCTCACAAGGCACTTAAACTGGGTGCATGGATGGGCCCCTTTTAGCTCTGGTGAGCTTTCTGGCATATATACACAGAGAGAGCAATTTTACAAATGCACATTTGTAGGGCACCTCTTTGTTTTCAACACATTGCTTTTCTAAGGGACAACATAAAACATCAATAGGAAAATACTTTTCTTTTTCACCTTTTCCAAGCCTGATGTGTGTCAGATGACTAATAATTTTCAAAATTCCAGCTCTATTTGGTTTTGTGGTGGCTGGAAATGATAAGTGTTGCAACCCAGCATCCTGAAAGAAGGAGATGGAGCAGGCATGGGGGAAGGAGTCATGTCTCTAATGATTTACTATTCACGATAAAAAAAATCAATTCTGCAATTGAATCCAGTGTTTCAAATTGATTCTATCTAGATTTTTTTTTTTTTTTGTCCACAGCTTTAGACAGCCAGCTTTTTGGAGAAAATAGTTCCACATAAATATATATGCAGTGTGCCATTTTGAAAATGTTAGACTTCAGCTCGTTAGGTTTCTTGGAAGACAGCCTTCAATCTGGATTTCAGCTGGCCATCCATTGTATCGATTCTTACGATTGTCAGAATGAATTATCTGTTTAAAAAGAAATATACAAATTGTAATTCAATGAATGGCTTTGTAATACATTAAGAAAGGAAATATTTCTGTTATTTACAAAACAAAGGATGCAGAATGGCTTTAAATCACACCACAATATATATCTTTCTGACAAATATATTAAATCAAATACCTACTTTAACTGTTTGGGGAGACAGAGTCTTAGCATAGGACAAGTTTTTCCACACAGATTTTTCAATGAGTGATTTGTTCAAAACAAAACAAATCCTGCTCTTCTAAAGAATATCATTGTTAATCCCAGCCATGGAGGCAAAAGGAGAATACTTGTAAGCAGGGTTTAAGTGTTCGATGGAATAATCTGGCCCTCAGAGCTTCTGGGAGTTTATCATTCTGTTTTACAGCCTGATCTAAATAAAACTCAGTGGCAGTTAAGCAAACAGGCACAATTTAATTAAAAATAATCTATTCATGTTACTGGCTCATCTATCACATGCAAAAACCACAGGATTGTACCCTTATTTGGGGGTTATTAGTTTAAATAGTTGGGGGTTATTAGTTTAAATTCTTACCTTTTCCTTTTGTATATGTTCTGGTAGCTTAAAACCTTTGGCAGCTAAAAACACCCAGCCTGACCTAAACTTCAAATTCCATATTTCCTTACTTCCCAATTCTGCTATTACTTTTTTACTGTCCTCTTTTAACCTGGAAGAAATAAGAGAATAACTTGAATGTAGTCCTTTTTGTGATTCAAAAGGAAAATCATGACCTATTGTATATTTCTTCTTATACATAAGACAGAGCCACTTTCTGATTATCAAGGGACAGAAAGAAGTTGTGGGATAGCTTTCTCAAAACTAGCTTCCTCTAGATGTGGTCATTATAGTTGAGAATTGTTAGTGTCATGGTATCAACAAGTATGGAGGGGCATCGTGACGATACGGCATTCGATCTTGGAGGTCTGAGATCGACCAGTATCTTTGCTCCTGGACAGCCCAATCGAATCTAAACCATCCTGAAGAGACGGCGAATGTAAAAAATGCATCCTGACGATCCCAGGGATATTGCAAAGTCCCTGGTAGATCCAGGAGAAGCTCTTTTTGCCAGCGGCAAAGAGGCAGCCATTAAAGCTGCTGAAACGGAAGAGAACAGAAAGAGAGAGTGTGCCGGTTTGGTGAGAACTTTTTTTTTATTTTTAAGATTTGAAAGGACACCTTAAAGAAAAGAAAGAATCTGTAAAAGTTTTGACAGAAGTGATTAAGTGGCGATTTTAAACAAGAATGTCAAAGTAATATTTTTTTTTCATTGCTGGATTTTTTATACACGATCTTAAGCCCATGTCACACTGGCCAACGAATGCAAAAAGGACACAGCGGACGAGCAAAATGTTCCATCTGTTGTTATCCGCTCTCAAAAGGGGAAAAAATTTGCATAACCGGAGCGGATAACACAGATGCGGGGAGGACGCAGGGTGGATGCAAAGCGGATGCGGAACGGAAGCCCAGCGGATGGAAGCAGATGGGAGTGGATGGGAGTGGATGGCACATCCGCAGGGTTTCCGGGGGGCCTCAGCAAATCGGATGCGGAACGGAAAGAGCGGATGCAGAGCGGATGCACAGCGGATGAAGCGGATGCAGAGCGGAAGCCTAGCGGATGCACAGCGGAAGCCTAACGGATACCTAGCATTAATTGCGCCTGCGGGGAGGATGCATTGCATAAGCTGCGCGGATATAAGGGAAGCAGCTCGGAGCAGGTCACCATTCAGAGGAAAGACCTGCTGCCGGAAGGATTGGCTGCCTTGCCTGCCCTGCCTGCATGTCTGTCTGCCAGCCTTGATGCCAGCCTTGCTACCAGCCTTGCTGCCAGCCTGCCTGCCAGCCTTGCTGCCAGCCTGCCTGCAAGCCTTGCTGCCAGCCGGTCTGCCTGCCAGCCTTGCTGCCTGCCTTCCTGCCAGCCTTGGTTCATGTCTGCCTGCCAGCCTTGGTGCCTGCCTGCCTGCCAGCCTTCCTGCCAGCCTTGGTGCCTGCCTTGGTGCCAGCCTTCCTGCCAGCCTTGGTGCCTGCCTGCCTGCAAGCCTGCCTGGTTCCTGCCAGCTTTGGTGCCTGCCTCCCTGCCAGACTTCCTGCCTGCCTTGGTTCCTGCCAGCCTCCCTGCCAGCCAGCAACCCCACAACCATGCGGAAGCCTCAGCCATCTGCTGCCAGCCCTGGCAAGAGGGACAGGGCTACCATCCCGCCCCCTGGCCCTCACTCTGGTTCTGCTAGGGCTTCTGCAGCATGGGCTTGCTCTTCTGGGGCTGGCGCTTCTGCTGCTTCTGCTTCTGGAGGAGCTGATGACAAGCACTCCAGCACCAGCCACCTCCACAGCACCTGCACCCTTCACCCCTGGGACTGAGCGACCAAGAGGAGTACCAGAGACTCATTTTTGTCTTATAGCTTGTTGTTAATAAAGTCTATTAATGATTCACACACTTGCTTCATTTCTTTTTTTTAATAAAGTCTTTGTGGAAACTTTTAGAAATGGTTTAAGCCTTTGCATGCTTGTGGGATGGGTTAAGATAGCAGTGGGATGGGTTAGGATACCAATGGGATAGATAAACCTCCAGTGCAAGCATAGTGGGACTGTATGGTCCACCCTCCCAGGTGCCACACCTACGGCCCTTTATTATCAAAAATAATGTAATAATTATCCACACATGTCAACATAAACACAACTCTTTATTAAACGCCCTGTTCATTGTAGGCCAACCAAACATACATGGCCCAATCTCATCCGTGTGATGAGACAGCCTCAAGGAAGCATCCATTAAGCAACTACCATCCTATCTTGCCATTCCCTGCTCCAGCTGGGGAGTTGCACCATTGTCTCAGGAGGTTGCACTGCTTCTTCGCTTCATGTGAGGCTCTGTTGGGGCCTTGCACATCCTCAGTGTCGATCAGGTTTCGCCCTTGCCTCCATTCCCCAGGCTCCATGTCCCCATTGCCTTGTTGGAGGTCCATGAGCCTGTTCTGCAAGACTGGGTAGCGGATGCGCATGAGATTGTGCAGGATGCAGCAAGCTTCCATGATCCTCCTCACGGTCTCTGGGCAATGCTGCATGGTGGTGAGAAGTACCTGGAACCTGTTGGCCAGGATGCCAAAGGCGTTCTCCACCACCCGCCTTGCCCTGGACAGCCTGTAGTTGAAGATCCTCTCTTCACGGGTGAGGAGTCTGGAGGTGTAGGGCTTCATGAGGTAAGTTGTGAGGGAGAAAGAGTCACCCCCCACGATGAAGTAGGGCACATCTTGTGTGTCGTTGGGCAGGGGGTCTGGATCTGGGAAGCCCACGATGAGGTTGCCTTCCAGCTCCTCCTTGAGGTCACTGGCGTTGTATACCTGGGGATCTGAAGATGACCCGTTGCCTGAAGCATCGATGTACATGAACTTGTAGTCAGCATCGACCATGGTGAAGACGATGATGCTGAAGAAGCCCTTGTAGCTGAAATAAGTGGACCCTGAGTTGGCTGGAGATTTGCAGGCCACGTGCTTGCCATCTATGGCTCCAACGGTGTGTGGTAAGTTCCACTTCTGATACCACTGCTCTGCAGCTTTCTTCCATCCTTCTTCAGTGGAGGGGTACTGGAGGAGCTCCTCCTTGTATTTTTCAATGATGGCCTGCATCACTTTTCTGACCACAATGCTGATGGTGTTGGGTGGCACCCTCCAGCCGTACTGCATGCTCCTGTAGGAGTTCCCTGAGGCCAGGTGGTGCGGAGTCAGTGCCACCTTGAGCCCAGGTTCCAGGCTGGGCTGGAAGCTGGTGTTTGCCTTGGTCAACCTGGGTGTCAGGCGCTGCACAACTTCGTCAAACATGGCTGGAGGCATCCTCATGAAGTTCTGGAACGCCCGAGTGTCTTCGCTCCTGAGCTCCACCATCAGCTTGTTGTACAGTCCGTCCTCTGCTCTTCTGGTGAACCATCTTCGGAACCAGACTCTTTTTGGGTGCCTCCTTTTCTTCTCGCAGTAGTGTTCAAAGAGCCTCCAGGTGGCTTCGCACTGTTGCAGAACAATGGTGGCTGCCAAAAGGGACTTTGTTACAATCCACGGTGGACATGACTGGATGCTGTGGAAGAGGAAGAGGCAGATGAAGGCTGCAGAGGTCTGCACCGCTGGGCTGCTGTTCTGAAAGTGAGATGCAGGCGGGTTGCTCTCCCTTTTTATAGGCAGCATAGGTTTTCCGCTAGGCATCCCCTAGGCATCCTCTAGGCATCCTCTAGACATCCTTAATATCCGAGATAGGTCCCCTCTGCGAACATTTTTTCCGTTTTAAATGCTTTGTTTCCGTTCTGCATCCGCTAGTTATCCGTTCTGCATCCGTTCTGCGTCCGTTCTGCTTCCTCCCTACGTCTGGGCAGATGGAGTTCCGCGGATGCGCAGCGGATGCCTAGCGGATATAGCGGATGCGTAACGGATGCGTAGTGGATGCGTAGCGGATGCAGAACGGACAAACTGGATACATTTTCCACGCAAAAGTTTTAGGCAGCCCAAAACTTTTGGAGCGGATGAAACGTCTATAAACGGATGC
>BLBF01009198.1:0-15221 GCA_015471245.1 Laticauda colubrina | reverse complement strand
TGAATAAACCATTTCTGCAAATGTTTGACTCCTTGTCTCTGTACGTGTCCTGTAAAAGGTCACTGAGAAGACAGAAGCTTAATGATTACACGTGAATGATACAATGTTACAATGTTTGAATGATACATAGTTGCATTGATACACAGTTGCAAACACATAAATGATACATAGTTACAACACCTTACCCCATTGGTTAAGTGACTCACCACAGTTATTAAGTTAGTAAAGTAGTTGTTTGGTAAATCTGGATTCCCCATTGATTTTGCTTGTCAGGGGGTTGCAAAAGGTGATCGCATGACCATGGGACACTGCAACCATCATAAATATGAACCAGTTGTGAAGCAATTGAGCTAATTGGCATTTCGCAGATTAATGTGCAGATTGGAGTGAGGGTATTCTTGCACTTTTTTTGCAAATGATCTGATCTGAGCTATAGTTACACCCAAAATCTGGGAAAAAATTAATAAAAAATTGTTCTGTTTGGATAATAAGGTATGCAAGACCGGTATTCCAACAAACAGCTCTTTTTTTAACAGCATAGTGACTTGTAGCGGAACATTTGCTGAATCCGCAGCAACCCTTCTTATGGCGGCTGCTCACGGCTTGCAGCCAATGACAGCTCTTTAAGAATTCCCACCGTCAGGCGGGCCAATCAAAATAGTCCTTAACTGACCAATCCGAGAGCAGCCTGTTCGGCCAATCAGTTTTAGTTATTTGGAGTCTTCTAATTTCCATACACAACAAAAATGTATATGTTAAGGGAAATGCAGCAGCAAAACACTGCTGTAAATTGAATACATTTATGACTGAAAGCATGCAAAATTGATATGGATCTGATAGAAACAATTGTAAATTCCATTCTGGATTGTTAGCCTTAATTGTAAAAACCTGAATTCAAAGTTGCTATTTGGCCAAAAGCTAGACTCTGATTTCTTTTGGCCACTATATGTTTTCTCTTTATACGGATGAAGGAAATGCTACAAATCTCAATTACATAGAGAGAGGGAGAGAGATAGACACCCAGAGAAAGAGAGAGAGAGAGAGAGAGAGAGAGAGAGAGAGAGAGAGAGAGAGAGAGAGAGAGAGAGAGAGAGAGAGAGAGAGAATGAATTTTAGAAAGTTAATTTAACTTATTTGCATTTGAAAATTCAGATTTTATGTATTTGTATTGTGCATTTTGTATATTCCACAAAATAGACATCAGATGTGAGGAATACTTTCCTGTGCTCACTCTCCTATCCAACTTTGCTCAATCAAAAGTGGGGTGGGGAGGAAATCTGGCAATGCCATCCACAAGTTTCCAATTGCATTTTAGAATATGGCATCTTAGTTCCATTTAAAAGGAGGAGTCAGTAAGGTATTAGACTTTTAAAATACCTTGCAATCTCTATTGATAGAGTGCTTTGGAATCTTTAAAACAAAAAAAAGAGCTCAACACTGAACAAAACCTGCTGGTAAGACTACATTTCTTGGAAACAAATGAGTGATTCAAACAAAAAGAAATAAGAATGCTTTTTAAGCCCACGTCACACTGCACCAACGGATGCAAAGAGAATGTAAAATGGACAAAAAAGCTTGCCATCCATTTGAAAACACGATGCATCCATTGTGTACTCACTGCGTACGTCTTTCATACACTCTATCCATAAAACATCCGTTTTGTGCTGTACAAAACTTTTTGAGCGGATGAACTTTCCACCGCGTACGATGTACATCCGCGACACATATGGGCAACAAACATTCTACATCCATTGTCATCCGTTACATGTCTGCTGTATCCTCTTGGCATCCTCTGGACATCCCCTCAACTCACATCCAATGCAGCTGAAAGCGGAAAGAGGGAGGAAGCAAAAGGAACATGGAACATCCACACAGCTTTCGTAGCACAGAAATAGAAAGGATGTAAGCGGATGCATCTCATATATAAAGCATTAAAACGGACAAAACGTTTGTATATGGGATTTATCTCGGATATTTAGGATGTCTAGAGGATACCTAGAGTATGTGGAAGGACACCTAGCGGAAAACTGATATTTCCTATAAAAAGGGGGAGGAAATCACCTGGATCTCACTATCAGTCCAGCAGCCTTGGTGTACAGACCTCTTCACCCTTGCTCTTGCTCTTCCACATCATCCATTGATCTCCACCATGGATCATCACACACTCCTTTTGTAACCGCCATCATTCAACGCCAGAACCAACCCCTCTTCAGACTGTTTCACCTTTTCTACGCAAGGAGAAGAAGGAGACGTCCAAGAGCTGTGTGGGTTCAAAGATGGATCGGGAGAAGAGTGGAGTTTGGACTGTATGACAAGCTGATGGTGGACCTGAGGAAGAAAGACCCTCGTGCATTCCAGCACTTCATGAGGATGCCTCCAGCCATGTTTGACAAAGTTGTGGAGTGTCTGAGACCCAGGTTGACCAAACCGAGCACCAACTTCTGTCCCAGCCTGGACCCTGGACTGAAGGTGGCACTGACTCTGTGCCACCTGGCCTCTGAAACCACATACAGAAACATGCCTGGAGGGTGCCACACAACACCATCAGCAAAGTGGTCACAGAAGTGGTGCAGGCCATCATCGAAGAATACGTGGAGGAGCTCCTCAGGTGCCCCACCACTGAAGAAGGCTGGAGGAAAGTAGCAGAAGAGTGGTATCAGAGGTGGAACTTTCCCCACACCGTTGGAGCCATAGATGGGAAGCACGTGGCCTGCAAAGCTCCACCCAACTCAGGGTCCTCTTATTACAACTACAAGGGCTTCTTCAGTATCCATCCTGTTTGCCATGGTTGATGCTGACTACAAGTTCATCTACATCGATGCTTCAGGCAACGGGTCATCTTCAGATGCCCAGGTATACAACACCAGTGACCTCAAGGATCAGCTGGAATGGAACCTCATCATGGGTTTTCCAGCTCCAGACCCCCGACCCAATGACAGACAAGATGTGCCCTACTTCATCATGGGTGATGATGCCTTCTCCCTCAGAACCTACCTCATGAAGCCCTACACTTTAAGATACCTCACCCGTGAAGAGAGGATCTTCAACTACAGGCTGTTCAGGGCAAGGCGGGTGGTGGAGAACGCCTTTGGCATCCTGGCCAACAGGTTCCAGGTACTTCTCACCACCATGCAGCATCGCCCACCGACCGTGAGGAGCATCGTGGAAGCTAGCTGCATCCTGCACAATCTCATGCGCACCTGCTACCCAGTGTTGTTGAACAGGCTTGTGGACTGTCAACAAGGGAATGGGGACATGGAGCCTGGTAAATGGAGGCAAGGACGAAACCTGATAGACACTGTGGATGTGCAAGGCCCCAACAGAGCTTCATGTGAAGGGAAGAAGCAGCGCAATCTCCTGAAACACTGGTGCAACTCCTCAAGTGGAGCAGTGGAGTGGCAAGACAGGATGGTAGATGCTAAATGGATGTTTCCTTGAGACTGTTGCATAACACTGATGAGATTGTGCCATGTATGTTGAGTGGTCCTACAATGAATAAGGCATTAATAAAGAGCTTTGTTTATTTTGAAATGTGTTGATCAATGAATAAATTGTTATTGATAAAAAAAAAAAAGGGCCATATGTGTGGCAGCTGGGAGGGTGGACCATGCACTGGAGGTTTATCTATCCCACAGCTATCCTTACCTATTCCACAACTATCCTTACCCATCCCACAGCTATCCTTACCCATCCCACAGCTATCCTTACCCATCCCACAGCTATCCTTACCCATCCCACAACCATCCTTACCTATTCCACAAGCATGCAAAAGCTTAAACCTTTTTTTCAAAGTTTTCCCCAAAACTTTATTAAGTAAATAAAATGAAGTATGTGAAGCAAAGTTAACCTATCTTAACCACTGTCTTAAGTAAACTGTATGACTTTATTAACAAAGCAAAATGAACCAAGTAAAGTGTCTTTAAGCAAAGATAAAGTGAACAGGTAACAACTCAGTCTCTGGCACTATTCTCAGTCACTCTGAGGCATGCCCATGGTCTCAGCTGTCGAGCGGCCAGGGACTGTGGAGGTGGCTGTAGCTGGAGTGCTGGTCTAAGGCGCCATTGGGGTGCCTGGCCCTGAGAGTACAGCAGGGGATGGTGTGTTCAGGAAGCTCTCAGAGAGCTGACTCAGTCTCCTGAGGTTGAGGGTCCCTTCCTCAAGGACCTGGGATGTCAGGCACAGTACTGATGACAGATTTTCTGTTGAGGGGCTTGGCTGTAGGGTGAAGGAAGGAGGAGTGTAGTGGAGCTGTCTGGTCTGCAGCTGGGTGAGGTGAGGCGTCTGTGGCGTGTGATGTACCTGGGCCTGGACTGGGAAGGGCTGCCTCTGCTGTGGGAAGTCCTGGTACTCGTAGCCTTGGTAGGTGAGGGGCTATTGAAAGCCGTGGAAGGGCTGTGACATCGCCTGGGGTGGAGGAGCAGTCCTGGAGTGGGTTGGAGCAGGTTCAGCTGGGCCTGGAGCAGTGCTGTGATCTTCTCCTTCATCCCTGGTACTGGGGCTCGGGCAGGTCCATGAGGGTCTGGCTCACGTACATGATGAAGGGCTTGTGGTTCGAGGATGGTATATCACTGTGGACCAGCTGAGAGAAAAGATCTGTGCTGGTCTTGATTGTGTCCCTGATCTCCAGCAGGAAAGTGTGGCTCTGGCCCTCCAATCTGCCTCTCTGCCTGCTTTCTGTGGAGGTGGAGCTGAGGGTGGGTGTGGGTTAGTCTCTGGCTGCTGCTTCTTCTTACTCCATTTGAGACAGGGGATCCTCACGCCCTCTGGCATGGGGGGGTCTCTGCCGTGGGGCCCTCCAAAGACACCTGCCTGGACACGGTAGCTGTCTCCTGGCTGGAAGAGGAGTGGCTCTCTGTGGGTTGTCTGAGGGAGAGGGTTGACAGAGGGGCTGCTCCTCGGTGGCAGACCTCACCCTCCAAGAAGCTGCACTTGGCCATGACGTACATATCCTGGTCAGTGAGCTTGACAGTGGCTTGGCCAGGTTTCTTCAGGTGTAGCTTGCCATACCAGGTGTACATGTGCTTCCACCATCCCAGGAGTACATCTGACATTTAGCCCAAGCTCTCTGCTTTGTCTCTCCACGCTGCCTGCTTTCTCTTGGTGTCGCGATAGAGCCTGTGGCCCTTTCTCCACAGGTACTCGTTCTCCCTCAGCCATTCCAGCACCTCCTCCTCATGGTCCTCAGAAATGGAGTACTCTTTCCTCTCTCCCTTCTCCTTGCCTTGCCTCTTCCTCCCTCTGGCAGGGGCTTCAGGGCCTTCAGCAGCAGGGCTTTGAGGGCCTTGGGGCTGGTCCACCACAGCAGCAGCAGCAGGAGAAGCACCAGCAGCAGGAGAAGCACCAGCAGCAGCAACACCACCACCAGCAGCAGCAGCAGCAGCAGCACCACCAGCAGCAGAAGCACCAGCAGCTTCAAAGTCAGTGCCAGGGGGTGGGATGGTGATTCTGTCCTTCTTGCCAGGGCTGGCAGAAGTAGGCACAGGCTTCCTCTTCTTCCCTGACTGACGAACCATGGTGTTCTTTCAAGATGTCTCTGGCAGCAGGTCTTTCCTCTGAATAGTGACTGCTTGTGAGCTGCATCCTTTTATTTCCACGGAGCTGATGCAATTCATCCTCCCCGCAAGCACAGTGACCGCTTTGCATCCACTACGCATCTGCTACACATCCGCTATTCATCTTATAGGTGTCCGTGATGCATCTGCGTCATCTGCTACGCATCCGCTCCTTCCACTATGCATCCACTTCGCTATTCTCCCCTGGAAGCCCTGCGGATGTGTCATCCACTTCCATCCGCTTCCATCTGCTAGGCTTCCTAGGAACATCAGCTTAACATCCTCGCAATGTACTACCCACATCCGTTCCTTTCCGTTGTTTTCTGTTCTGTTTATGCAAATTTGGGGCACTTTTGAGAGTGAATAACAACGGATGGAGCCACCCCCGAAATTTTGCTCGTCCACTGTGTCCTTTTTGCATACGTTTTCCATCCATCGACCAGTGTGACCTAGCCTTTAAAGTTAATTAAACATTAGGTAGGGGAAGGGAAGCAAAGCCAGAGAAGCTTAATAGCATAAAGAAAAGGTCAGGCCCCCAGCCTGTTCTTCCCTGGAGGGAAAATCTACCTGGTCTCCATCTGAGACCTTTGGCAGAGGCAGAGGCTGGTGAACTTGGTCAGCAAATCAGGACACAAGAATGTCAGGTCATCCTTAGTTTAGCTCCAACTTTTGTAGATGATAAATTTGTGTTTTGGTCAATGAGGATTCTCAAAGTGAATCGCCAGTTTGAAGAGTGTTGCATGCATGGCTTTTACCAGACTTTGTAGGGCAAAAAAATAAGTCCATTGTTTGGCTTCAATGTTTGAAAATGTCCTCTTTTTCTGATAAAAAGCAGAGTTCCCAGAGTAGTGGTTCAAATTAGATCATGTTCCTGTCTGATTATAATATTTGTTTTTGAGGTAAAGGGAATAATAGCAAAACAAAATTGAAAGTTGGTAGGTTTTAATACTGTTCTCCCTTTTCTTGAGTTAATGCATTGTTTAATATGTTTATTTATTTTGTTTGTTAAAGCATTTATACTCTGCTCGTTAGTTCAAGAAAAGGAAAATGGTTTCTCGTTATTATTTAAAACTATCAATTTATCCAAAAATAAACAGAATGACAACTAAAACTAATAAACAGTGAAAGGCAAAAGCTGTGAAGCTGTGGCTTTCCCCCCAAGGACAGGATTAGTAAAATCCTAGATTGTGATTGTCAAGATGAATAAGTATCATTAATGGGTTGTGGAGCTTTTGGAGGTTTTTTAATGTTGTTGTTGTATTGTTTTTATTCCTTGTGTTTTTATTATTAGCCACCCAGAATAGTATACCACAAGACAGCATAAATTTTCAAATAAATAAAAAGTCAAAGCAATACAAGACAAGATAGCAGGTGGACACAACTGAATGATCAAAGTTTCTCCTTTAAATGTATTATTTAAACATATCTTCTCCTTTAAATGTATCTATTTCTCCAATTTGACTTTATAACTCCATCCCTGTGGACACCATTACCAACAAAACATGATTTTTAGGACATGATTTGATGAGCACAGAAGTATTAGAAATGAAAATAAATAGTGCACTGGAAGTAAACTTGCAGTTGTAACTGGACAGAAGAATCAACCCTTCCCAATTTGATGCTGTACTTGGAATTATATGTATTTAATCCAGAGGTGGTTTTAAATTTTCAAAACTATAAACCAATATCACTTTTAAATGTAGATGCCAAAATAATGACCACAACATTGGCAGAAAAATTAAAGAGAGTATTAAGTAGAATTATCCACACTGATCAGAATGGCTTTCTTCCACATAGGCAAATAAAAACAAATACAAGAACCATTATGGATATATTAGAATATTATGAAGTATCCTCAACCAAGACAATGGCATTGATATTTTTAGATGCCCAGAAGGCATTTGACAACCTGAACTGGAACTTCCTTATTAAACAACTAATAGGCATGAAATTTGGTGAAAATTTTATAGGATTCATTAAGACAATTTATAACATACAAACCACAAATTTATTAATAAATGGGGAAAATACAGATACCATAACGATAAATAAGGGAGTAAGACAGGGCTTCCCCCAGCTCCTCTATTGTATATATTGTACTAATTTCTTAGTACAAATTAGGCAAAAACAAGAGATTAGAAGACTAAAAAATAAACAAGAGGAATATAAACTCCAGGCATTCGCCAATGATATGGCATTTATATTAGAAGAACCCTTAGAAACAAGCCCTGTACTACTAAGAGAAATAGAAGAACATGGAAAGGTGGCAGGGTTAAAAATTAACAAAGAAAAAACAAAAATATTAACAAAAAAACTGTACAAAGGAGCAGAAGGAAGAACTAGCAAATAAATTAGGTATGCAGATAGTAAATAACATAAAATACCTAGGGATCTGGTTGACTGCTAGATGTTCGTAAATTTAAAAAAATAACTATGATAAGTTAATAATGCAAATAGTTAAATATTTAGATAATTGGACCAAATTGCAGTTATCGCTATTGGGAAGTATTTCGATAGTAAAAATGAATATTTTGCCAAAATTGTTGTTCTTGTTTCAGACAGTGCCAGTCTAATTGGAAAAAATTTTTTTTGTAGAATTAAACAAATGTATATCGAAATTTATATGACAGAGGAAAAAACCCAGAGTGAAATATAAATTATTACAGGATGCCAAGAAAAAAGGAGGATTTGGCCTTCCAGATTTTAAATTATATTATGATGCTGCTATAGTAAACTGGCTTAAGAATTGGGTTAAATTAGAAAATAGAAGGTTATTAGTATTAGAAAGTTTTCATCTCCAACTTGGCTGGCACGCCTTCATGTGGGATGGAAAATCTAAACAACATTCATATTTCCAAAGGCACCATGTAAGAAATGTGTTGTTCAATATCTGGGGAAAGATTTTAAAAAAAACACTACCCAAAGGTTCCATCATGGCTATCTACATTGGAAGCAGTCACCATCCAAATGTATTGGATTATGGAAATATTGTCAGGTATAAATATTTATTATATGACACTGGAGAGCCTAAAAATAGGAACCAAATACAAATTCAAGGAAAGGAGATAGCATGGTGGCCCTTTGCACAAATACAAGCCATTATAAAAAAGATAGAGAACAATTTGGCTTTAATATGACTCCACAAGAATTAGATAAAATATGGCTAGGAGAGGAAAAGAAAACAATTAGTAAAATATATAAATATATTTTGGACTACAAATTAAAAGAAGAAACAGTCACAGAATCTATGATAATTTGGGCTAAAAATGTGGGTCATAGTATTGAATTAGATAAGTGGGAACACATTTGACAAACAAATTACAAATTAACCATTTCAGTCTCGTATAAAGAAAACTTATATAAAATGGTTCATCACTGGCACCTATCTCCTGCGAGACTGGCTAAGATGTTCCCCAACCTACTACCCAACTGTTGGAAATGTAACTACGCACAAGGAACATATTTTCACATGTGGTGTACTTGCCCATGTGCTCAGAAATTTTGGAGAAATATTAAACATTGGATTTTAAATATAACAAAACAAAATTTAAAACTTGAATCCGAAACCTTTCTACTAAGTTTGATAGATTCAAACATGGAGATAAAATATCAATATTTAATTTTGTACATCATAACTGTGACCAGAATAACCTACGCACAAAACTGGAAACTGTCTTCCATTCCTTCAGAGGATATGGTAATTTAAAAAATACATGAATGCACTAAGATGGATAGCCTAAACAAACTATTAAAAAATAAACAAGATAGTGACTTTTATGAAATATGGAACATTTGGTATTAGTGGTTAAAAAAAGATAATATTTGATATTTGGATAAGTTATGGAAATGACAGAATATGTGCATTTAATAATAAACTATATAGATAAATGAAAACATTAAAGCCCCTGTCACACTGCACCAATGGATGCAAAGAGGATGAAAAATGGACAAAAAAGCTTGCCATCCGTTGGTTAACGCGATGTACTCACTGCCTCCATTTTGCTTCCTCTCTATCCATCCAGCATCCGTTTATTGACGTATCATCCGCTCAGAAAGTTTTGAGCTGCTCAAAACTTTTGAGCGGAAAATGTATCCAATGTATCTGTTCTGCATCCGCTACGCATCCGCTAGGCATCCCTTCTGCATCCGTTACGCATCCGCTATATCCACTAGGCATCCGCTGCGCATCCGCGCAACTCCATCCGATCCAGCGTAAACAGATGCAGGGAGGAGGTGGAATGGATGCGGAACGGATGCAGAACGGATGCCTAGTGGATGCAGCATGGAAACAAATCATGTAAAACGGAAAATACGTTCGCAGAGGGGACCTATCTCGGATATTAAGGATGTCTACAGGATGCCTAGAGGATGCCTAGAGGATGCAAAGGGACACCTATACTGCCTATAAAAAGGGGGAGCAACTCACCTGGATCTCACTTTCAGAACAGCAGCCCAGCTGCAGACCTCTGCAGCCTTCATCTGCCTCTTCCTCTTCCACAGCATCCAGTCATGTCCACCGTGGATTGTAATAAAGTCCTTTTGGCAGCCACCATCCTTCTGCAACAGTGCAAAGCCATCTACAGACTCTATGAACTCTACTACGGGAAGAAAAAGAGGCGGCCAAGAAGCATCTGGGTATGAAGATGGTTCGCCAGAAGAGCAGAGTACGGACTGTACAACAAGCTGATGGTGGAGCTCAGGAACGAAGACATTCATGCATTCCAGAACTTCATGAGGATGCCTCCAGCCATGTTTGACGAAGTTGTGCAGCGGCTGACACCCAGGTTGACCAAGGCAAACACCAGCTTCCGGCCTAGCCTGGAACCTGGGCTCAAGGTGGCACTCACTCTGCGCCACCTGGCCTCAGGGACCACCTACAGGAGCATGCAGTACGGCTGGAGGGTGCCACCCAACACCATCAGCATTGTGGTCAGAGAAGTCATCATCGAAGAATACAAGGAAGAGCTCCTCCAATGCCCCTCCACGGAAGAAGGCTGGAAGAAAGTTGCAGAGCAGTGGTATCAGAAGTGGAACTTCCCCCACACCGTTGGAGCCATGGATGGCAAAGCAGCAGCCAAGTCGGGGTCCACTTATTTCAATTACAAGGGCTTATTCAGCATCATCCTCTTCGCCATGGTCGATGCTGACTACAAGTTCATGTACATCAATGCTTCAAGCAACGGCTCCACTTCAGATGCCCAGGTATACAACGCCAGTGACCTCAAGGAGGGGCTGGAATGCAACCTCATTGTGGGCTTCCCAGATCCAGAACCCCTGCCCAATGACACACAAGATGTGCCCTACTTCATTGTGGGGGATGACGCCTTCTCCCTCACAACCTACCTCATGAAACCCTACACCTCCAAATACCTCACCCGTGAAGAGAGGATCTTCAATTACAGGCTGTCCAGGGCAAGGCGGGTGGTGGAGAACACCTTTGGCATCCTGGCCAACAGGTTCCAGGTACTTCTCACCAACATGTAGCATCGCCCAGAGACCATGAGGATCATTATGGAAGCTTGCTGCATCCTGCACAATCTCATGCGCACCTGCTACCCAGTCTTGCAGAACAGGCTCGTGGACCTCCAGCAAGGCAATGGGGACATGGAGCCTGGGGAATGGAGGCAAGGGCGAAACCTGATCAACACCGAAGATGTGCAAGGCCCCAACAGAGCCTCACGTGAAGGGAAGAAGCAGCGCAACCTCCTGAAACACTGGTTCAACTCCCCAGCTGGAGCAGTGGAGTGGCAAGACAGGATGATAGATAATTAATGGGTGCTTCCTTCAGCCTGTTTCATCACACGGATGAGATTGGGCCATGTATGTTGAGTGGCCCTACAATGAACAGGGCATTTAATAAAGAGTTCTGTTTGTGTTGACATGTGTGGATGATTATTATATTATTATTGATAATAAAGGGCCATAGGTGTGGCACCTGGGAGGGTGGACCATACAGTCCCACTATGCTTGCACTGGAGGTTTATCTATCCCACAGCTATTACCCATCCCAAAGATATCCCTGCCCATCCCACTACTATCTTAACCCATCCCACAAGCATGCAAAGGCTTAAACCATTTCTAAAAGTTTCCAGTAAGACTTTATTAAAAATAAGAAATGAAGCAAGTGTGTGAATCATAAATAGACTTTATTAACAACAAGCTATAAGTCTCTGGCACTCCTCTTGGTCGCTCAGTCTCAGGGGTGAAGGGTGCAGGTGCCGTGGAGGTGGCTGGTGCTGGAGTGCTTGTCATCAGCTCCTCCAGAAGCAGAAGCAGCAGAAGGCCTAGCCCCAGAAGAGCGAGCCCATGCTGCAGAGGCCCCAGCAGAACCAGAGTGAGGGCCAGGGGGCGGGATGGTAGCCCTTTCCCTCTTGAAAGGTCTGGCAGCAGATGGCTGAGGCTTGCTGTGCTTCCGCATGGTTGTGGGGTTGCTGGCGGCAGGGAGGCTGGCAGGAACCAAGGCTGGCAGGAAGGCTGGCAGGGAGGCAGGCACCAAGGCTGGTAGGAAGGCTGGCAGGCAGGCAGGCAGGCACCAAGGCTTGCAGGCAGGCAGGCACCAAGGCTGGCAGGGAGGCAGGCACCGAGGCTGGCAGGAAGGCTAGCAGGAAGGCTGGCAGGCAGGCAGGCACCAAGGCTGGCAGGCAGACATGAACCAAGGCTTGCAGGAAGGCATGCAGCAAGGCTGGCAGGCAGACTGGCTGGCAGCAAGGCTGGCAGGGAGGCTGGCAGCAAGGCTGGCAGGCAGGCAGACAGCAAGGCTTGCAGCAAGGCTGGCAGCAAGGCTTGCAGGCAGGCATGTCGGCAGGGCAGGCAAGGCTGTCAATCCATCCGGCAGCAGGTCTTTCCCCTGAATAGTGACATGCTTCCGAGCTGCTTCCCTTATATCTATGGGGCTGACACAATGCATCCTCCCCACATGCGCAATTAACGCTCGGCATCCGTTCGGCTTCCGCTGTGCATCTGCTAGGCTTCTGCTCTGCATCCGCTTCATCCGCTGTGCATCCGCTGTGCATCCGCTGTGCATCCGCTGTGCATCCGCTGTATCCATTCCGCATCCGCTTTGCTGCGGCCCCCCGGAAGCCTTGTGGATGTGCCATCCACTTCCATCTGCTGGGCTTCCGTTCCGCATCCACTTTCCATCCGCTCTGCATCCTCCCCCCATCCGTTCCTTTCCGTGTTATCCGCTCTGTTTATGCAAATTTTTGCCCCTTTTGAGAGTGGAAAACAATGGATGGAACATTTTGCTCGTCCGTTGTGTCCATTTTGCATCCGTTGGGCAGTGTGACAGGGCCTTAAAAGAATGAAGGAGTTATTGTAACAAGGCAGATCACATCAATGATAAATATAAAGAAAAAGAAATAACCATTGGTCCATATATGCTGTAAAATGTATATATGTATATACAGTATGTGTGTGTGTGTGTGTGTGTGTGTGTGTGTGAATACATATACATATGTAGAAGCCTGATGATGGCAGAAGAGATTGTATAGAGTTAGTTCCTGGTTTCAAATTTGAGGCTGGTCCATTCTGATTGGCTAGGAGCCTGGGTCTGTGTTCATTGGACTTGGAGTTTGATTGATTGGTGTTTCTGGTTTCTTCTGTCTGTTTTGTGGCTTTGATTGGCTGGCAAAACTCTGTTCTTGTGTTGGAGGCTTTCAGTGCAGTTTGGCTTCGTGTGAAAGGATGGCTGCTCTTCATTAGCATTACATTTTGATGTGATGCCTGTGAAGTATCTTACTGATTTTATCAGGCATCACATCAAAACTGCCTTCAAAACAGACAAAAAAATAGCAGCCATCCTAAGAAACCCCAAAAACAAAATTGACCTGGAAAACCAAGGCATATACGAAATTCCCTGTACATCATGCCCGGCCACATACATTGGACACACCAATAGAAGAATAAGTACCCGCCTAGATGAACACAAAAATGCAGTAAAAAAGCTGGAACACACCTCCTCACTAGTCCAACACATGAAAACCACAGGTCACAACATCAACTTCAATGGCACTAAAACTCTAGCCACTATAGAAAACCCCAACCACAGGATCATCAGAGTAGCCATAGAAATTGAAAAAAGACCTGAAAGCATGAATAGAAGAGATGATTCCAGCAGACTGTCAATCATTTGGAAACCTGCACTCTCAAATAGAAAGATCTCCACAACACAAAACAGACAAACACCTGAGCATAGACAAACTCCCTCTGAATCCTCCAACTCAAACACCCCCCCCACCAGGCACCCAGGTGAAACCTGGCTTCCTAATAAATAGCAGCCGTCCTTTCACACAAATTCAAGCTGCACTGAAAGCCTCCAACACAAGAACAGAGGGTTGCCAGCCAATCAAAGCCACAAAACAGACAGAAGAAACCAGAAAAACCAATCAATCAAACTCCAAGTCCAATGAAAACAGATCCAGGCTCCTAGCCAATCAGAATGGACCAGCCTAGAATTTGAAACCAGGAACTGTGAGACACACATCCATACAGAAGCCTGATGATAGCAGATGAGATTCTGCTGAAACGTTGCTACAACTTTAAAAGCACTACAATGACGTGGGATAATACCCGAAGGAAGCTGAACTGCATATATATATATATATATATATATATATATATATATATATATATATATATACACACACACACACATACATACATACATACACACACACACACACACACACATATATATTTGTTTTCTTAAGTTTTCATGAGAACTTACATGTATGATGTTCAGCTTAGTTCGGGTTTCGGCAGAATCTCATCTGCCATCATCAGGCTTCTGTGTTGTGTTCGTCTCTGAGTCAGACTTTCACAGCCATTTCAGTTTTATATTTGGGGCTAGCCTACGCTGTGCCAGAATGGTTTTTTCCTTCATCCTGATTGGTTGGGAGTCTTGGTCTGTGTTTATTGGTCTTGGAGTTTACTGTGTTCTGCTTGATCGGTATTTCTAATATCTTCTGTCTGTTTTGTGGCTTTTTTGGTGTCTTGATTGGCTGGCAAAATTTTGTTCCTGTATTGGAGGCATTCAGTGCAGCTTGGTTCCGAGTAAATGGACGGCTATCATTTGTTAGGAAGCTAGGTTTCATCTGGGTGCCTGGTTGGGATGTGTTTGAGCTGGAGGTATCAGAGGGGATCTGTTTGTGCCCAGGTGTTGCCTGGCTTGTGGTGTGGAGATTTTTTTGTTTGTGAATGCAGGCTTCCAAATGATTGAAGTCTGGTGTATCTTAACCATGGTTAAGATACATCGATGACACATTTGTGATTTGGCCACATGGAAAAGAAAACCTAAACAATTTCCTAACACACCTAAATAGCACACACTCAAAATCAAGTTCACCATGGAAACGGAAAGAAGCAAACAACTACCTTTCCTAGATGTACTAATCTACGAAAAAACAGATGGCACACTAGGACAGGGGTCCCCAACTACTGGGCCCCGGACCGGTACTGGTCTGTCGATCATTTTGTACTGGGCCGCAAAGAATGAATAATCGTGATTAAAATATATATACAAAAATGTTTTTAGTAAAGAAACAGTCAAGAAGCCCTTTACTATTGAGGAAGAACTAATTTTGCCAGTCCTTGAAAAAGTGTTTCTTCATGAAACTGGTACCTGGTGTTAAGCCTGGGTTCCCCAACCAGGGTTAGGTAGACAAGCTAAAC
>BLBF01009192.1:0-12743 GCA_015471245.1 Laticauda colubrina | reverse complement strand
AATGACCCAAGTAAAGTGTCCCAAGCAAAGATAAAGTCGACAGGTAGCAACCCAGTCTCTGGCGCTCTTCTCAGTCACTCTGAGGTGTGCCTATATTCTCAGGGGTGAAGGGTCCAGGTGCTGTGAAGGTGGCAGTGGCTGTAGTGCTGGTCTGAGATGTCATTGGGGTGCCTGGCCTTGAGAGGACAACAGGGGATGGTGTGTGGAGGAAGCTCTCAGAGAGCTGGCTCAGTCCTGTGATGTTGAGAGCCCCTTCCTCCATGACATGGGGTGTCAGTCCCAAGACCGATGACAGATGTTCTGAGGCCGGGCTTTTTGTGGGGTGGAGGAAGGAGGAGTGTAGTGGGGCTGTCTGGTCTGCAGGTGAGCGAGGTGAGGTTTGGGTGGCATCGGTGACGTGGGTGGCATCAGTGGCATCTGTGGCATCGGTGGCATCTGTGTTGTCGGTGGCAACAGTGGCATCAGTGGTATCTGTGGCATCAGTTGCATCGGTGGCATCGGTGGCATCGGTGGCACCTGTGGCGTATGATGAACCTGTGCCTGGACTGGGAAGGACTGCCTGTGCTGCTGGAACTCCTGGTACCCATAGCCTTGGTAGGTGAGGTGCTGTTGAAAGCCTTGGAAAGGCTGTGACATCACCTGGGGTGGAGGAGCAGACCTGGACTGGGTCGGAGCAGGTTCAGCTAGGCCTGGAGGGTTGTGCAAAAAACCTGTCATCCTCTCCTTGATCACCTGGTACTGGGATTTGGACATGTCCATGAGGGTCTCGTTGATGTAGGTGAGGAATGGCTTTCTGTTAGAGGATGGTATGTCAGAGTGTACCACCTGAGGGAGGAGATCTACGCTGCTTTTGACGGTGGCCCTGATCTCCAGCAGGCCAGTGTGGCTCTGTTCCTCTGTTCTGGCTTTCTGCCTGCTTTCTGTGGAGGTGTAGCTGGGGGTGGATGTGGGTTGGTCTCTGGTGGCAGTGGCCTCCAATTGCTCCCACTGTGTCAGTGGATCCTCCACGAGCTCCGCCATGGAGTGCAGCTGTCTGGGGGGTCTCTGTCGTGGCACGCTCCACATATACCTGCCTGGATACAGGAGCTGACTCTTGACCAGAAGAGGACTGGCTCTCTGTGTGCTACCTGAGAGTGAGGGTAGACAGAGGGGCTGGTCCTCGGTGGCGGACCTCACCCTCCAAGAAGCTGCACTTGGTCATCACGTAGGTCTCCTGGTCGGTGAGCTTGACCGTGGCCTGGCCAGACTTCTTGAGGTGCAGCTTCCCGTACCAGGTGTGCATGTGCTTCCACCACCCAAGCAGGACCTCCAAAGTGTAGCCCAGGCTCTCCGCCTTCTCTCTTCAAGCAGCCTGCTTCTGCTTGGTGTCTCGATAGAGCCTGTGTCCCTTCCCCCAGAGGTACTCGCTCTCCCTCAGCCATTCGAGCATGTCATCCTCATGTTCCTCTTCAATGGAGTACTGTCTCCTCTCCCTATCACACGATTGCCTCTTCCTCCCTCTGGCAGGGCCTTCTGGGCCCTAATCAGCAGGACTTTGAGGTTCTAGGTGTGGTCCACCACACCACCACCACCACCAGCAGAAACAGCAGCACCAGCAGCAGCACCAGCAGGACCAGCAGGACCAGGAGCAGCACCAGCAGAGTAAGCACCAGCAGAGTAAGCACCAGCACCAGGAGCAGCACCAGCAGAGTAAGCACCAGCAGAAGCACTAGCACCAGCAGCAGCACCAGCAGAAGCACCAGCACCAGCAGAGTCAGCACCAGCAGCAGAAGTCCCAGCAGAAGCAGAGTCAGGGCCAGGGGGTGGGATGGTGCCCCCGTCCTTCTTGCCAGGGTTGGCAGGAGTAGGCACAGGCTTCCTCTTCTTCCCCATGGTTGTTGACTGGAGATGTGTCTGGCAGCAGGTCTTTCCTCTGAATGGTGACTTGCTTGCAAGCTGCATCCTTTTATATCCACGGGGCTGACGCAATGCATCCTCCCCGCATGTGCAGTGAACACTTTGCATCCGGTAGGCATCCGTGATGCATCTGCGTCATCCGTTAGGCATCCACTCTGCATCCGCTCCTTCTGCTGCGCATCCGCTTCGCTGTGCTCCCCCGGAAGCCCTGCGGATGTGTCATCCACTTCCATCTGCTTCCATCTGCTAGGCTTCCATGGAGCATCTGCTTAACATCCTCACTACGTTCTCTCCCCGTCCATTCCTTTCCGTTGTTGTCCACTCTGTTTATGCAAATTTGGGGCACTTTTGAGAGCAGATAACAACGGATGGAACATTTTTTCGTCTGCTGTGTCCTTTTTACATATGTTTTGCATCCGTCGGCCGATGTGACCTGGCCTTAAAGGATTAAATGAAGAGGCCACTAGTGTACATTCCATATAATCCCAGGTAATCTGAGAATGTTACGTATCCCTATACAGAGTTGGACAGGACAAGAATAATGACATTAAAATTGCTACTTTACCACTTTGGACAGCATCTTTTATTTCTGGCAATGTATCCTTAAAGGGAGAACCCACATTTTAACTGGCTTTAAAAGCTTTCTACAAAATGAAACAAATAACACTTATAGCAGATGAATGATTGGGTTAGAAATTGTTCTCATATATGTTCATTTTTTATTGTAGGAAGCTTCAAATTAAAAAAAAACATAGGGAAAGTATTTACTCCTGGTGTTCTATACCTCAAAGTCAAAGTGATGATCTGTCCTGCGTCATGTGAAGACCCAGCCTCTATGAGCTATGCCTGAAGCTAAAACTATGGGATACATTACCTAGATTAGCTAGCAAGATGCCAGTTTCAATCTCCATCTTTCAGAGGACCTGGAGCAGAGAGGGTGTCTGAATTATAGGAACAGTTTTTAGTGAACTAAAGATTTCACCGAGCTCATTAGTTCAGCTAACAGTTTCCACTTGTTATGATGCCATGCAGCTAAGGGCAACAGAAGCAGCAGGAGTCAGTGATGATTAACCAGGGTTGTCAGCTGGGACTGCTATGCCAGTTACTGTCAATGTAGGAAGGGAACCAACTGGAAGGAGCCAACTGTAGTTCTGGAAGGGAAGGCTCTCTTTCAAACCCAAGCTTTCCATATCACTGCACAATTTTCAGATGAAGCCACTCTGCTCAAACAAGGCAAAGAGGAAAACATCAATCATACTTCCAGGCTTTTTTTTTTTGTTCCTTATGAACCACATGATTTTTTTTACAGGACTGATTTTCAAGAAGTGCACAGTAGCTTTGAGAATTGTTTTCTTTCTTTTATTTAGTTCCCCCCTTAGTATTTTGGATTGCACAATTCTGTATGTCTGACCATCTTCAAGGTTATCAGGGAGGGCTGTGTCATTATACAGAGTATCTCAGGGACCAATTGCTAAAGGACATGGAGTGAAATTTTTGTTTCAAAAATGATTCATGATTGATCACTTGAAAAGAGAATATTTCTTCACTCTAGATGACTAGGCAAAAAAACCTCACTTCTTTTAAATCTGACACAAATCCCACTTGGAAAAGGAGAAGAAGCCTGAGAAAGAGGAGTTCTTTTTCCTGTATTATTTCTTAGACTGGATATTTTGGTAGTAACTTGAGCATAAAATTCTCAAAAGTTTGAAAGAAGCAATGGTTGCCACATTCAAGCTTCATTATTCATATAAATGATGTGCTTTATGATAATGAACAGTAATATACAGTGGAGTCCTTGGTGTTCTCTGAGCTTGGTTGTTTTCTTGCAGATTATGCAAGAAAGCAACCATGCTCAGAGAGCATCAAGGACTCCCACAGTTCAACCCTGAGTTACAAATATTCTCTTCTACTAGTACCTGTGAAGGGATAGGCTATCTGCAAATTGGCCAGCATCTGGGCTGTTGGTGACCTGACCCCTCTCTAGCCACTCATCAACTGGTGGCTATTAAAGCTGAGTAGAAAGGCAGCTGTGGATGCATATGTGAGAGGAAAGATGTTTTGTGTCACAGGAAGCTAAAACAGTTTGAAGCAGCCTAAGGCAAATAAAATAATTACTGTTTTCCAGAAGTCGGGCTCACAAAGAGAAGTAGTGAAGGAACAGGAATTGTAACAGACTTGGGAAATAGTATGGTAAACAGAGAGTATGAGCCTTTGAGTACTTGTGGGTGTGTTACCTACAGGCCAAGTGAGGTTGTGTTGGCTTTCTGGTATTTTGGAGCCCATTGAACTAGGTATATGTAAAAGAACCTGTGATAGTACAATGATATATAATGGGTAGCTAAAAGAATTAGTATACAGTAATGTATTTTTATCATTGCTGCCTCAGCATTGCTGCCTATATATCTCTTCATATATAACCTTTGAAAAGCTATCTCACCTGAAAAGCATCATGGATCTGCCATGTAATTTGCATACCAAGCAAATAGATCGACAAATGATGCTGTTAATATGGCTCTGTACTACATCCTACAACAGCTTGAATCTCAAAATGCAAGGGTCCTCTTTATAGACTTCAGTTCAGCATTCAATACCATCATTCCAGACATTCTTCTAACTAAACTAAATCAGCTAGGGGTACCTGAACACACTTGTAAGTGGATCATAAGCTTCCTAACAGACAGGAAGCAGCAGTTGAAGCTTGGCAGAATCACATCTGATACTTGTACAATTAGCACATTCCCCCCCCCCCCCAAGGCTGTGTGCTTTCTATACTTCTCTTCTCTCTGTATACCAATGACTGCATCTCAAATCATCCATCTGTTAAAAACTGAAGTTTGCAGATGATACAACAGTGATTGGTCTCATTCAAGATGTGATAATAATCACAAAAACAACCGGAGACAGTGAACAAGAGCTTTATTGTTAAGCTTTTGCAAAAGGGAATTCTGCTCATGGCAGAAGACATTTTCCCCAGAAGGGCTAGGGTTTATGTACAGGTTCAAATATGCAGTCTCTTCCCCTTTCCTGGGTTCACAATCTATCCAACCACGTATCTCCCTATGCCACACCCATAGTGTAACAATTGTTTCCTTGTCTTTGGAAACTACCCTTGTTCTCACTGCTATGTCTTCCTGTTATGTCCATTGAAGCTCTAAGGCATCCAGAAAGTATCCATAATATCAATAACTCCGAGACATTTTCTCTCCAATTGATTTATTTAGAAACAGATCTGGCATATCAAAGGCAATTTCCCAAAGTGAAAAATTTTTTGCATTACACAGAATCCACCTTCTCTCCTCCCTTCTCTCCTCCCACTTCTACACTTCATAAATCACAAGAACTAATTAACTGCCACTTGAATTTCTTAATATGACATCCAGAATAACCTTGAACTTTTCAACTCCTCCAACTCTCTTAAAAAAATGTGGCAGCTGAATTTCAAAGCTGACAGGCATCCCCCCTTGAAAACTCCTCCTCCGAAAAAAAAAAGAAAAAAGCACATACAGGGGTTAATACACTGTCCTTAACCCCCTCTTCCCCCACCATGAGGACCCTTCGGTTTGTGAGGAAAATCCTCATGGAATTGGTTAACCAATTGATCAACATGAACTCTTTACCCAACTGGCATCTGAGAGGGGATATCCTTTCCATAAGACCAAATATTGCAATTGGCCATGGTGTAATCTAGAACTGAGAATTTTTTGAATCTCATAATGTGTTTCCCCCTGTACCATTAGCAGTTTAGGGGGAGTGATTGGCAGTGGTCTTATCATTGATGCAGTAGCTGGTTTTAGTAAACTACAATGGAACACCAGATGAATTTTCCCCAACAGTCGTGGAAGACTTAATTGGACAGTGATCGGATTGATTATTTTTGAAATTTGAAAAAGACCCAAGAATTTTGGAACCAGCTTCTTACTGGGCAGTTTCAACCTAAGATACTTGGTCAACAAATATATTTTGTTCCCTACTTTAAAAGGCAGTTGAAGGGATCTACGTTTATCCGCCTGTTTTTTATAATTTTTTGCAGCTTCGTTCAAAGCTTTTTTTGCATCTTCCTATCCTTTCTTTAATGTGTTTGTCCATTCTGTTAGGGACATGGATGAAGCAGGTTATCTAGGTAATTCTGGCATTGGGACAAAATCCATTCCAGTGTTGATTTGGAATGAAGTCAATCCTGTCCTGTTGTGTACTGCATTATTGTAAGCAACCTCTGCAAAAGGTAATAACTCAGACCAATTTTCTTGTTGATAGTTTACACAGCATCTAATGTATTGTTCAATCATGGCATTATCCCTCTCTGCTGCTCCATTACAAGCAGGATGAAAAGCTGAGGATAACCCGTGAGAGGAACCAATGGATTTCAGAAATTCCCTCCAAAATTTTGTGGTAAATTGTACTCCTCTGTCTGATATTACTCTATGAGGTACTCTATGTAGTCTATAGAAATGTTTCACAAACAGCTTTGCAAGTTTTTTTGCAGATTGAAGTCCTTTGCAGACTATAAAATGGGTCTGTTTGGAGAATAAGTCAATTATAGTCCACATGATCATATTCCTTCACTCTTAGGTAATTCAACAATAAAGTCCATTGCAACTTCTTCCCAAGGTTGGGTTGGTTCAGTGACTTGTTGTCGGAGGTCAGGGGGCTTTCCAGTTCTGTGTTTCATTGTGGCTCAAATTGAACAACTTTTTACATAGTCTTTGACATCAGATTTCATTTTTGGCCACCAGAACTGTCTTCTCCTTGAACAACATGTGGTCAGCTAATCTTAATTTGACCAGCTCAATAAAACCTCATTCCAAATTGCTGTCGATGTATTTCCTTAATTCGATCATTTCAGCAGGTGCCATGGAATACATCTTTCGTTTTGGCAATTTTGCCCCAGGCTCTAATTCTATGGAACAATCAGTGGCTCAATGGGGAGGTAAAACATTACACTCTTCTTCACTGAATACTTCAGCCAAGTCTTTGTCTTGGTTGGGTACCTGGGAGTTATCTGGCAGAGGTGGGATACCATGGATGCTGGCTCAGGCTCTGGGTTCAAGCTGATTGGTGGCTTTGTAGTGGATAGAAGAGGGGGCAATGGGCCTGGTCCAATGAGGATTTTTCTGGAACCATCCTCCCATTTGATCATTGGGGCCCATTTGTCTAACCAAGCAAGTCCCAGTATGATTGATTCTGACATCTTGGGGGCCACTATGAAGCATATGAGTTCACAATGTGATGCCAATTCTATCTTGATCAATTCTGTCATTTGAGTGGCTCCCCCCCCCCCAATTAAGATTCCATCTATTTGCTCAAATCTGATTGGGCATTTTAGCGGGTTAGTCTTTATGACCAATTGTTCATCGATAAGACATCTAGAACACCCAGTATCAATGACTGCTTCTAATTCCCCAGCCTCCCGTGTTTGGTATCACTAACTTGACCTTGACTGTAAAAGGTATGATGGGATCACTCACCATTGGGTCGTCTTCACTGGTCGGGTTCTCAGGGACGTGGTGTCAGTCCCCTGGTCCATTGTTCCCATCTGCGCAGAGAGGGCTTTCCCAGCTGTGTTTGGTGAACCCATCCCTGCCCAGAGGTCTTCCTTGATTCTTCCAATCTCTAACAGCTGTATTAGGCTTCAACTATGGAGCTTATGGTACAGGAGCAGGGGCCAGACAGTCTGCTGCCCTATGGACTGGCTTGGTCACATCAGTAACATTTCAGCACCTTGGTGGGTCAAGTAGGAGGAGTTTTGGCTGGTCTAGTTGGGGGTCACCTCGCCACAATTCTCTTAGGCGGGGATACCAGAAGTGGTTTCCTGTGTGGGTTGATGCTGCGATCAAAACTGAGGGAGGCAGAATGCCATGATTGTAAGGTCTCTGGGATTCCCCTAATTTCACAGGCCTTCTCTATTTCTGGATCAATGGCTTTTTTTAAAAATTGTGTAAAATCATTCTTTCAGGCCAATCCTTGAGGTGGCTTGTGACCTTCTAAAGTCCCAAATGAATTCTGACAAGGGTCGCTTGCCTTGCCTCATTTCCCTTAACTTCTCTTCATTCTCTGTTACCCTGTCTGGATTTTCAAATTTGAGTTTAATAATTGAATAAATCCATTTACATCATTTAATTTGGGAGCTTGTTCATTGTGTAGTTGGGCCACCCAGTCTGAAGCATCCCCTTCATTCATCCCATTTGTTATGGCTGTAACCAAATCACACTCTGTGGCGTATTGATCTCCACATTGTTCTATATGAGATCGGATTTGAGTGAGGAAATAATTGAAATGTTCATGGCGCCCATCAAATACAGCCTCAAAGGGTATTTGGTCCGGTTTGGATTGTGGTTGCAGAGGTGGCATATGCCAGGCCCATGCAGCTTGTACTGGAATGGAAGAAACAGGCTGGGTGGTGTTCATAGGCTGGGTATGCCCCCTGAATCCTGGCTGGGTGATGCCTCTCTGGAATAGGGGTCCCTGTAGCCTTGCTTTCGGTTGGGGCTGCAATTGTGGTTGCCAGGAAAAAGATGGGTGTGGCCTGGTTCCCTGGTCAGGTGGAGGTGAAATGGCTACTGTTTGCTGTCTGGGCAACCCCCCTTCAGACCAGGGCTGTGTTGGTGCTGACAGCCATTGGTATTGAATCCACCCCTGGCTTGGATAAAATTCCCACCCTGAAGGAATACTCTCTGCAGGGGGCAAAATTCATTCTGGAAAATGAGGAGATTTCCTTAGAGGCTGCAACACATCTGTCAGTTGATGCTTCTTTATGGCTTCCACCAACTGACATCTGTATAGTCTGCTTGTTCCTCACGATACTTGGGTAAGATAATATGGGTGGTCTCAAGCTTCCACCCATCCAAACAGATTGTGACGCCAAACCTGTCACCTTTAAATTCTGGAACTGTTGATGTAAATCTGCTTTTGATGGATTTCCAGGATAAATATTGGGGGTGTCTTCTTGGGAGAATTCCAACCCCAATTGTCTCTCTTCCCTCCAATCTGGCAGAAAGCAATATGCCTGGGGCTAGGAAAAGATTTCTCTTCAGACAGCTGGGTTACATCTGGATTATAACAACTTCTTGAGTTGAAATGCTTCAGCATAGCTTCCAAATCTCTTTCTCCTACTGCCATCCTGAAAGCATCCATCATCTCCTCCAAACAAGGGCTGGCAGGTTAAATTAATATTCCGGAGGTAGGGTCCCCACATGCTCCCCCTGCACAACTCCAACTTCAACTGATTGTTGATCTTTATCCATCTCAGGGAAGAGAACTCTGGGGTATCAGCCAAGCCCCCTTCAAAAAATAAAAGATCACTTTAGGAAATAACTGTGAGGCATCCAGAAAGTATCCATGATATCAATCACTCCGAGACATTTTCTCTCCAATTGATTTATTTAGAAAGAGATCTGGTATGTCAAAGGCAATTTCCCAAAGTGAATTTTTTTCCGGCATTACACAGAATCCACCTTCTCTCCTCCCACTTCTACACTTCATAAATCACAAGAACCAATTAACTGCCACTGGAATTTCTTAATACAACATACAGAATAACTCTGAACTTTTGAACTCCTCCAACTCTCTTTAAAAAAAATATGCCAGCTGAATTTCAAAGCTGACAGAAGCACAATGGATCATTAGCAGGCTTCTGTTTTGTCAGGATGACCCAGCATCTCTTACATTAATACTCAAGCCAAAAGTACAAACCCCCATTCCAGCCAAGAACATGACATTTTATTTAAAAACACAACAAGTTAAGGCCCTGTCACACTGCCCAACAGATGCAAAACGGACACAACGGATGAGCAAAATGTTCCATCCGTTGTTATCCGCTCTCAAAAGGGGCAAAAATTTGCGTAACCGGAGCGGATAACACGGACGCGGGGAGGATGCAGGGCAGATGGAAAGTGGATGCGGAACGGAAGCCTAGCGGATGGAAGTGGATGGGAGCAGATGGCACATCCGCAGGGCTTCTGGGGGGCCTCAGCAAAGCGGACGCGGAACGGATGAAGGGGATGCAGAGCAGATGCACAGCGGATGAAGCGGATGCAGAGCGGAAGCCTAGGAGATGCACAGTGGAAGCCTAGCAGATGCCTGGCGTTATTTGCTCATGCGGGGGGATGCATTGCGCAAGGCCCCCGGATATAAAGGGAAGCAGCTCGCACGTGGCCAGAATTCGGAGGAAAGACCTGCTGCAGCATATATCGAGTCCTTGCCTGCCCTGCCTGCATGCCTGCCTGTAAGCCTTGCTGCCAGCCTTCCTGCAAGCCTGCCTCCAAGCCTCCTGGCCAGCCTCCCTGCCAGCCTTGCTGTCTGCCTGCCAGCCAGCTTTGCTGACAGCCTGCCTTCCAGCCTCCCTGCCAGCCAGTCTGCCTGCCAGCCTTGGTGCCTGCCTGCTTGCCAGCCTTGCTGCCTGCCTGACTTCCTGACTTCCTACCAGGCTTCATGCCATCCTTCCTGCCAGGCTTCCTGCAAGCCTTGGTGCCTGCCAGCCTCCCTTCCAGCCTCCCTGCCAGCCAGCAACCCCACAACCATGGGGAAAAAGCGAAAGTCTCAGCAACCTGCCGCCATCCCTCGCAAGAGGGGCAGGGCCACCCTCCCGGCCCCTGTCCCTGACTCTGCTTCTGCTGGGGCTTCTGCTGCTCGGGCTCACTCTTCTGGTGCTGGAGCTTCTGCTGAAGCTGCTCCTGGCAGTGGTGCTTCTGCTACGTACTCTGCTGAAGCTGCTGCTGGTCCTGCTCATCCTGCTCGTGCTCCTGGACTTGCTTGTCCTGCTCGTGCTCCTGGACTTGCTCATACTGCTCGTACTGCTCGTGCTCCTGGTCTTGCTCATCCTGTTCATCCTGCTCGTGCTCCTGGTCCTGATCGTGCTCCTGGTCCTGCTGGTGCTGCTGGTGCTGCTGGGGCTGGTGCTGCTGGGGCTCCTGGTGATTACTATGCTGCTGCTGATCCTGGTCCTGCTGATCCTGCTGCTGCTGCTACTGCTGCTGCTGCTGCTGATGCTGATGATCCTGCTGGTGATGATGATGATGATGATGATGATGATGATGATGATGATGATGATCCTGCTGGTGCTGCTGCTGCTGCTGGTGTGGAGGAGCAGCCCCTACCACCTGGGAGCCCCTCTGATGAGCGCCCATCTGGTCCTGGCAAAGGGAGGAGGAGGCGTATGCGGGGACGGGAGAGGAGGCAATATTTCATTGAGGAGGAACACAAGGATGAGGTGCTGGAGTGGCTGAGAGAGAATGACTATCTGTGGCGGAAGGGACACCGGCTGTACAGGGAAACCAAGCGGAAGCAGGCTGCTTGAAGAGAGAGGGCAGAGAGTATGTGTTACACTTCGGAGGTGCTCCTCGGCTGGTGGAAACATATGCACACCTGGTACGGGAAGCTGCACCTGAAGAAATCTGGCCAGGTCACAGTAAAGCTGATGGACAGAGAGACCTACATCATGGCCAGGTGCAGCTTCCAGGAGGGTGAGATCTGCCATCGAGGAACACCAGAAGCCCCTCTGTTTACCCTCTATCTCCGGCAGCCTGCTGAGACCCAGTCCTCTTCGGGCCGAGAGTCAGTCCCTGTCTCCAGGCAGGTTTCTGTGGAGCATGCCACGGCGGAGAACCCGCGGACAGCTGTTGTCATCATGGTGGAGCGCGTGGAGGACTCCCTGGTGTGGTGGGAGAAAGGAGACATCGAGTCCACCACAGTCGTAGCTGCATCCACCCCCCACAGCTCCGCCTCCACAGAAAGGCAGAGAGCCAGACAGCAGAAGGAGCAAAGCCATACTGTCCTACTGGAGATCAGGGACACCATCCGCACCAGTATAGATCTCCTCTCTCAGCTGGACAGCACCGACTCCTCATCCTCCAACCGCAAGCCCTTCCTCACCTATGTCAACCAGACCCTCAAGAACTTGGAGGAACCCCAGTACAAGGTGGTGAAGGACCGGATAACCGAGCTGCTTCACAACCCTCCAGACCCAGAGGAACCTGCTCCCACCCAGTCCAGGTCTGCTCCTCCACCCCAGGTGATGTCCCTCCCAAACCAAGGCTTCCCACAGGCCCTCACCTACCAGGGCTATGACTACTAGGAGGTCCAGCAGCACAGGCAGCAGCCCTTCCCAGCCCAGGCACAGAGTCATCGGGTGACACCGTTGCCAGCGGTTCCACTGATGCCACCGATGACAGCCATGCCAAAGATGCCACCAACGACACCGATGCCACCCACACCACCGATGCCACCCATGCTAGTCCTCACCCAGCTGCAGACCAGACAGTCCCACTACACTACTCCTTCCTCTACCCCACAGCCAAGCCTGGCCTCAATACATTTGTCATCAGTACTAGGGCTGAAACCCCATGGCATGGAGGAAGGACCTCTCAGCATCTGAGACAGCTGTCTGAGACCTTCCTCAACAAACCGTCCCCTGTTGTCCTCTCAGGGCCAGGCACCCCAATGACGATACAGACCAGGACTCCAGCACCACCCACCTCCACAGCACCTGGACCCTTGACCCTGGAGACTGGACACACCTCCAAGTGACCAATAAGAGTGCCAGAGACTGGGTAGCTGGCTACCTGTAGAGTTTATTTGGACACTTGACTTGGGTCATTTTTGTTTTACAGCTTGTTGTTCAATAAAGTTTATCTTTGATTCACACACTTGCTTCATTTCTTTTTTTTAATAAAGTCTTGGTGGAAACTTTTAGAAATGGTTTAAGCCTTTGCATGCTTGTTGGATGGGTTAAGATAGCAGTGGGATGGGCAGGGATACCTGAGGAATGGGTAATAGCTGTGGGATGGGCATGGATACCTTTGGGATGGGTAATAGCTGTGGGATGGGTAAGGATAGCAGTGGGATAGATAAGC
>BLBF01009191.1:2286-33099 GCA_015471245.1 Laticauda colubrina | reverse complement strand
CCAATCAGAATGGTAGGTTTGGAGTCATCCACTTTACATACAGAACAGAACTGAAAAAGACAGTGCAAAAGCAGAAAAATAACAAAAGTCCAGGCCAGACAGACTTCTGGGTGAATTGATATGGGTGAATTGATAGAACCATTAATGTTGGAAGTATATAATGATGCATTGATGGAAGCAAGGTTACCTGAATCTTGGAGTGAGGCATGTATCTCCTTGAGGATACAGATAATAAACAAACCAAAAACCACAGGCCAATCTCACTGCTGAATGCCAACTTAAAAATATTCACAAATATAATAGCAGAAAGGATGAAAAAAAAATTAATAGAACCATACATCCCAATCAAAATGGATTTTTGCCAACAAGACAGATCAGAAATATTACAAAAATGGTAATAAACATATTGGAGTACTATGAAGCCCATCCAGAAAAACAAGCTACTCTAATTTTTCTGGATGCCCAAAAGGCTTTTGATAACTTAAATTGGCAGTTTATGATCCAACAAATTAAAGATATGAACCTTGGACATAAATTTGAAAAAAATGATAGAGGTGATATATATCACTCAAAAGGAGAGTGTAATATTAAACGGTGATACCACAGGGACATTTAAGAAAATGAAAGGTGTAAGACAGGGATGTCTGTTGTCATCTCTACTTTTTATCCTGACATTAGAAGTATTATTAATTCGAATTAGACAAAACCCAGAAATAAAAATAACAAAAATAAAAAAAGAATACAAAACCCAGGCATTCGCAAATGACCTGGTATTTTTTATAAAAGAGCCAAAGAAAACAGGAAATATTTTAACACAAGAGATAGAAAAATATGGAGAGGTGGCAGGCCTCAAAATCAATGGAGAAAAGACTAAAATATTAGTTAAAACTTTAACGGAGAATCAGAAAAGAGAATTAGAAAGGGAAACGGGATTGAAAGTTACAAAGAAGGTCAAATATCTAGGAATATGGCTAACCACGAGGTGTTCCTCGATAAAAGAAGATAATTATATGAAACTGTTACAGCAAATAAAGAAAGATTTGGAATCATGGGAGAAATTGCAATTATCTCTATAAGGAAGAATAGATACTATTAAAATGAATGTTTACTAAAATTACTTCATTTATTTCAAACAATCCACATAAAATTAGATAAAATATTTTTGTGGAATTGAATAAAATCACTATTAAATTTGTATGGTTAAGCAAGAAGGCTGAAATAAAATTAACAGCACTACAGGATAGTAGAAGTAGAGGTGGCTTCAGACTCCCAGAATGGGAACTTTATTATAATGCTGCAGCATTGGTATGGATAAGGGAGTGGATAAATAACAAAAGGATTTTAACTCTGGAAGGACACAACCTATGGCTGGGGTGGCATATCTTCATGTGGGAAGCATTAATATTTTTACAGACATCAAATGAGGGACTCACCGTTTCAAATCTTGGAAAAGATTAGGAAAAAACACTACATGAAAATACCCGGCTGGCTATCCACTATGGAGGCAATGCTCTATCCCAATACATTTAATATAGGCAAAATGGTCAGGGAGAATGAAATATTAGATAACTAGGTGAAATTAAAAACTAATCAGGAGTTGAAAGACCAAGGAATAATTATAGATTGGTGGCCATACCCTCAGCTTCAAGGAAGATATAAAAAAGATACAGAAGATAACTCAATAACAAGCTACAACAATTAAACAAAATTTTAGCAGGCACAAAGGAAACATTTATAACAAGAATATACAATTACTTGCTAAGATTTCATGTGAAAGAGGATGTAGTAAAAGAGTCTAGGATAGCATGGGCAAAAATTCTTGGACACAACATAGCACTAATTCTGAACAATAGCTTTTAACATTTTTCCTTTGTGTACTCTTCATTATGGATAAAAGCTGTCTTCTTAAACTTTTCATTTTCTCCTGTTTATTTTAAACAAAAGAATTTGGAGACAGCTTTTGCAGAAGTTCTGATTGGCTCCCACAAAATACTGTTTGTTATCTATAATTGCTTTAAATAAAAAATGATGGAAGCATACCACAAAGCAGAATTAAGGCAAACAAATGGGAATGACTGCTAGTAAAAATAAAGAAAAATAATATTTCATCAGAAATGAAATATCAAGTTTTATTCCATTCATCTAAACTCTGTGTGTCTATAGAACATGTGTCTGTGTCTCTATCTCTTTGTGTGTGACTGGATACATAGCAGTTTTGGATTTGAAAAAAAGAGAGAAAAATATCAAAAGGACATTGAATGGGAAAAAGAAGACAACACTGTTAGGTAAAGAAATAAAAAGGTATAATGGGTATAAAGAAGCAAAAGAAAGATAATCTTTTGTAAGATTAAAATAACATAGCCATATCGAAGAAGAAATCAAAACAACAAAAAAGTTGCATTTATAAAAAAGGCTTTATTGAAGCAAAATTGATAAAAAATGAACACATTTTTATTATTGGGAATGCAAATTAGGCTACAAAATATACTGAACTGCTAACAATTGCTAATTATCATATGTGTGTGAGTTTGAGTGTCCTTGATTACTCACATGTTAGCATTATAAAGCTGATATTTCATTAGTTTTGAATTTTGATATAAACTATAGCATGATTATAACTCAGAGACCATTAGTAGAGTCAGAATGACCACCTTATTCCATTATCCTTGTATTTGCCATTTTATTTTTATTCTTACCTTCTCTGTCTTCCTGTTATCGTTCAATGTTAGAAGTACAATAATTTTTTGGGATGAAGGATAACTATATCATATAGATATCAAATTTGCAGACTGATGTCACAAAAGTATAACAGCTGCATTTTGAACACAAGTCATAACATTCAGCCTGATTAAATAGACATGATTCTTTATAAATTATGACTGGCAAGCAGACAAGAAGTATATTAAGCCAATGACCCAGACTTCTTAAAATTTTAAAATCAGAATAAAAATTAACCCATGTTCTCTTCTGACATTATAGTATATATTGTATCTGTAAAGTAAAAGAAAAGCCAGTCAGTGAGGATTTATCAAACCAAACCTACCAAGAATTACAGTTCAAAAGAACAACTTCAGCAATTCCCATTTTCAAAAGCCTGCCTGCTAAGTTGCTATGAGACAGCTTTTGATGAACTTTTCAAATACCTTCTACTAAATGGAAGGATGAGCACAGATCATTGATACATTATGTATGATAATGCCTCAGGAACCTCATTACTGAGTAAAGGCAGCAAGCAGTTCAGTAGCATACTAAAGAATCTTAAATCTACCTTTATTGCATATGGGAGACACCTTTTACTTGGGTGAACAATCTTCCCACCCCATTAAATTTATATTTCTAGCATTCTTTAAGGAAAGTGTTCTCATGATTGGATTAAGCTTTCTCCTCCTGCTCTATCTTTATGTATGTAATCATTGCTCATAAGAAAGAGCCAGAGCCACTATACTTATGCTTTACTCTGAAGGATACTAAATGGATTTTCTAGGACTTCTGAAAGAATTTCATTTTTCATTTTCTTCCAGTTTGGATATTTTCCCTTGATTTTTATTTAAAAGTAAAATTGGAGTTAATTGTAACACAAAAATATTGGAAGTTTTTCTTTACTGCTGGTTTAGAACATTTTCTGACTAGGAATTCATTGCAAAACAAAGGGCATGTTGCAGTTCTATGAGTATGCAGGAAGCAATTATAAGACAATCCAAAATATGACCTTTGTGTTGTGTTGGTTTGAATTGAAAGAACATAATGATTGGATCAACGCTATTGTACAATACCAAACAAGGAACAGCATTCAGATAGAAAGCCTATGGATTAATACAACAATATTTGATAATTACCAGGAAAAGAATAGTTTCTCCCCAATAGATCAACTTTATTTATTTATTTTGGCATGAAATGATTGGGGAAAGTATTAGGCTATAAAAATCAGGGAAATAATGGTCGAATATTAATAGAGTAATCTGATGTACTTTAAAATGTTCCATTGATAATAAATTGGTTCAAAGTTGTTTAGCTCTTCCTCCATCCCTTCCTTCCTTCCTTTAAAAATCCCACTGAATTATGAGCAGGCAATTTAATGACTAACCAGTGAATGGAAAATCACAGAAATGTATTAGCCTTTATTTAAATGGGAAAAGCTATCAGTTTCTGATTATTCATTTAGATATACTGACTGGAAAAATAGTGAAACAGAGGGTTTCAAAATATAGCCCTAATTTCTTTCCATCCTTATAGAGGAAATCTATATGCACATACTTATGCATGCTCTTCAGCTTTTTAGGCTGATACTAATAATTCTACAGATAGGAAAATACATAGTGTTCTTGGAATCAAGGTCAATAATTTTTTCTGGCTAATATTATTCAGCATTTTTATTAAAAAGCTGAAAAACTAGTCTGACAATTTATTAAATTTGTGGATGACACAAATTTAGAATGACAAAACAAGATTGGAGCTGATAGAAGCAAGATGTTTTGAAGAGGGAACTATAAAAAGGATTTACAGTTAGGAAGAAAACAAATACAGCACAGGTAGAAAACAAAATGTTCCTGGTTTGGAAGCACTGAATCAGTGAAAGAGTTTAGATGTCTTCATTGACAATAAATTGAGCAATACAACCAGCAGTTTGAGCCTATTGATAAAAAAGGCTAAGACAATGTTGCACTGTATTAGAAGAAACACTGTCACTCAAGATCCTTATTCTTTGCAACTCTGTGTTGGTGTAACTACTACGTACAATTCTGTACATCTCCAGAACAATACTCATAGCTCTGGAAGAAGTTGATAAGATTATGCAGAGTTCATATCCATATGAATATATGCTAAAAGAACTTGTGATGTACAGTTGGAGAAAAGAAGACTGGATGAAAACATGTGATCAATGTACAGGTATGTAAAAGAATGCCATGGGAAAGATGGTCAGAAATGAGGGCCATAAATAATACTGTATATGTTGTACCTACTACCTAGATTTACTTTAAATATATGGAAAAAATTCCTGATGTTAAAATCTATACAAAAGTGAAGGAATCTATCTGTGGAACTAAGCAATGCAATTACATATTGCATTTTATGTCAACATCACTTAGTAATGGAAATTCCAATACCAGCTACCATCATAACCTAAGGACTAACTATATTGTATAGCTGATATGGGTGAATGTCTGGTAGCATTTTTTTTACCCAGTATTACTAGTTCTGGACCTAAAAATGTTATAATAGAAGAACCTCTTCTATTGAATTTGGAATGTAATAGAAATATAGGACATACTTAGTGAGGCTATTTTTGTCTCATGAGTAATAATAACAAATGAATGTGAAGTATTCTGCAGTGTAAAGGCATATTATTAGCAGTTAGCATTCTTGTAAAATATAGCAGCTATTCTGCCATAATTACCTTTGAAATTTCTTTTCGATTTCTTCTGCCTCATGTCTAAATTGTAAGAATTCAGTTTCTATGAAAATAGTAAAGCAAAATGTGATTCACATGGGGAGAAGTAGCACAGAAGTAGCATGGGGAGAGCAAGTAGACTTAGAAGATCATTGGTTGGATGTGTATGGCCACTAATGAGAATGGCTGGTTGAGTTTTCCATTCTTCCCCCAATCCACATACTTTCTTTTATATAGTCAGTTTCCCTTATTAAATATTTTATCAAATAATGATATATTCAAGAAAGAAACTCTGCACAAAAGAAATAGGATTAAACCTTATTTGGAAGACTCAAAGGAGTTGAGAAGGTTCCCCACAATGAAGGAGAAGCAATGGAGGAAAGTATTGCCCACAAGCAAGTACAGACATCTGGTATGGATATAACAGTGCAACTTTAAAAAAAATTTCAAGGTCTATCAATGGCCATAATACTTAAAACATATCACAGTATTTTTCCATATCAGTTTAAACAACTCCCTGTTATAGATTCCAAAGGTACCAATGTAGCAATAATATTGATTTTATGACTCTTTCAATTAAAATTTTATTTTATTCATTTGCGAAATAATTATTAATGATCTATTAACAATGTTTGCTTGAGTTACTGTAATGGTTCCTATAACGATCTTACTAAAGAGCATCTCAGATTTAAAATATTGGGATTTAGATTTTAAAATCCCTTTGTTTCTCTACATCCTTCCTCATCACCCCAAGAAATGCATGTTGGAAAAAGCCACTGTCTAGGCCATACCCTTGCAAATACCATCCACAGCCATTCTAAAGGAAAGAAAAAAAGCCGTATAAATGTAATAAATAAATAAAATTAATACAAGTAATGAGACTGTTTGACTCTTCATATCCCACTTCATGCCATCAGATAATTAAAGAGACACTTCTGCCAGTCCCTGCAGTAATTCCTCTTCTGCTGCCCAACTTACAGCTTTTGGTAAGGTTACATTTTTACAAAATAGTTTGAGGTAACCCTCATTAGAATCACTCAGTTTGAGAGTTCAGCATTTTGCAGAACATGTACCTAGAAGAATGACCAAGCTCATTAAAAATATTTAGAAGCAGATATTTAAGGTTCTAAAGTGCAGATAAAATTAAGTAAACAAGTTGTACATTCTGAGAGAAAGTCAGGTAAGCTCTTGATTCTGTAAGAAGCAGATAGAAAGGGACAGTCTCAGATAATAAGTCTTCCTATCATGAAAAGCAGCTGACTTAGTACCTTGCTTATTCTCTTTTCTTCTCTTCCACTAATGGTCATTTGGATAAAGGGGCAAAAAGCTGCATCTCCAACAAAGTGGAGTGTGTATCAGTGATATTGTGGGACATCTTGCTCAGGGCTCATCATGTTCATGGAAGGAATAAATTCTGTTCTATTCTAGATCTGCAAGCCATTTAACAAAGAAAATAAGGAGATAAGCAGATTAAAAAGGTGAAAAATAAAAGAACAAATAAAATAACAAACCCATGACAAATAAAAAAAAATTAAGCAGCAATCCTGTGAGTTAATATGAATGGAATGAAATCTTTAAAAATGAAAATTACTTGCTTACTCAAAAGAGTAGTCCCTCTACTACCTAATTTTCCATGTAATAAAATAATATCAAACTGTAAAATGTAAACACCACTTTGTGCAAAGATTAATGATACAGCTTAGGGCTTAGAATATGAATCTGAGTCATACCAACAATAAATTCTTAAACATTCCCCCCCCCTTAGATTTCGTGAAAAGTAAATTGCTTCACCCTTGTTTAATTTCCCTTTGAGTACTATAATCTACTTCTCCAAAACTATTTGGGCACCATTAAAGTTGTCTAATTACAAAACTAAAAATCCCAGATCAAAACAATGAATTCCAGTAGAATAACTTTTTTTAATAGAATTTTTCTGTAGAAATAACAGCATTCATTTAAGTAACCTTTGATACATTATTAAAACAAATCTTGGCACATAATAGAACATTTTCACAAAGTCAAATTAAATCACCATTGGCATTTGTTAAAAAATACTTTGTTTAGTCATCCATAATCAATTGAACAAATATTCAGTATTACATTTTCAAGCCTGTCTTTTCCTCCTTTGATTCCTGAGTAATGAATTTTTTTCTACTAAAGTGAAAAAGAAAGTAAAGTGAAGAAGATGAAACTGAATTTCAGAACTCTCAGGAATAATGTCAAAACTATTCTGTCAAACAACATGAATAATTTTGGGCAAAAACTGCTTGTTTGTTTTTATGACTCTTTGGTCACAGAGTATTCATACTCATAATTTGCACAAGCAGAAACAAAGTACATTTCAGAACATAAACTCTATTTTTTGAATATAGTGAGTGACTTTAAGCCCCTGTCACACTGCACCAACGGATGGAAAGAAGATGTAAAACGGAGAAAAACACTTGTCATCCGTTGATTAATGCGATGCATCTGTTCTGTACTCACTGCCTCCGTTTTTCATCCTCTCTATCCGTCCAGCATCCGTCTATTGACGTTTCATCTGTTCAGAAAGTTTTGAACTGCTCAAAACGTTTGAGCAGAAAATGTATCCAATGCGTCCATTCTGCATCCGCTAGGCATCCGCTAGGCATCCGTTCTGCATCCGTTATGCATCCGCTATATCCGCTAGGCAACCGCTGTGCATCCACGCAACTACATCTGCTCCAGCAGTAAATGGTCGCAGGGAGGAAGTGGAATGGACGCAGAACGGATGCAGAACGGATGCCTAGCGGATGCAGAACAGAAACAAAGCATTTAAAATGGAAAAAACATTCGCAGAGGGAACCTATCTCGGATATTAAGGATGTCTAGAGGATGCCTAGAGGATGCAAAGGGACACCTAGGGGAAAACCTATACTGCCTATAAAAAGGGGGAGCAACTCACCTGGATCTCACTTTCAGACCAGCAGCCCTGCGGTGCAGACCTCTGCATCCTTCATCTGACTTTTGCTCTTCCACAGCATCCAGTCATGTCCACCATGGATTGTGACAAAGTCCTTTCGGCAGCCACCATCCTTCTGCAACAGTGCGAAACAATCTACAGGCTCTGTGAACTCTACTACGGGAAGAAAAGGAGGCGGCCAAGAAGCGTCTGGGTCTGAACATGGATCTCCATAAGAACAGAGTACGGACTGTACAACAAGCTGATGGTGGAGCTCAGGAACGAAGACACTCGTGCATTCCAGAACTTCATGAGGATGCCGCCAGCCATGTTTCACGAAGTTGTGCAGCGGCTGACACCCAGGTTGACCAAGGCAAACACCAACTTCCGGCCGAGCCTGGACCCTGGGCTCAAGGTGGCACTGACTCTGCACCACCTGGCCTCAGGGACCACCTACAGGAGCATGCAGCACGGCTGGAGGGTGCCACCCAACACCATCAGCATTGTGGTCAGAGAAGTGGTGCAGGCCATCATCGAAGAATACATGGAGGAGCTCCTCCAGTGCCCCTCCACTGAAGAAGGATGGAAGAAAGTTGCAGAGCAGTGGTATCAGAGGTGGAACTTCCCACACACCATTGGAGCCATCGATGGCAAGCACGTGGCCTGCAAAGCTCCAGCCAACTCAGGCTCCACTTATTTCAACTACAAGGGCTTCTTCAGCATCATCCTCTTCGTCATGGTCGATGCTGACTACAAGTTCATGTACATCAATGCTTCAGGCAACGGCTCATCTTCAGATGCCCAGGTATACAACGCCAGTCACCTCAAGGAGGAGCTGGAACGCAACCTCATTGTGGGCTTCCCAGATCCAGAACCCCTGCCCAACAACACGCAAGATATGCCCTACTTCATCATGGGGGATGACGCCTTCTCCCTCACAACCTACCTCATGAAGCCCTACACTTCCAGACTCCTCACCCATGAAGAGAGGATCTTCAACTACAGGCTGTCCAGGGCAAGGCAGGTGGTGGAGAACGCCTTTGGCATCCTGGCCAACAGGTTCCTGGTACTTCTCACCACCATGCAGCATCGCCCACAGACCGTGAGGAGTATCGTGGAAGCTTGCTGCATCCTGCACAATCTCATGCGCACCCGCTACCCAGTCTTGCAGAACAGGCTCGTGGACCTCCAACAAGGCAATGGGGACGTGGAGCCTGGGGAATGGAGGCAAGGGCAAAACCTGATAGAAACTGAGGATGTGCAAGGCCCCAACAGAGCCTCATGTGAAGGGAAGAAGCAGCGCAACCTCCTGAAACACTGGTGCAACTTCCCAGCTGGAGCAGTGGAGTGGCAAGACAGGATGATAGATGCCTAATGGATGCTTCCTTCAACCTGTCTCATCACACAGATGAGATTGGGCCATGTATGTTGGGTGGGCCTACAATGAACAGGGCATTTAATAAAGAGTTGTGTTTATGTTGACATGTGTGGATGAATGATTACAACAAGCTATAAGACAAAAATGAGTCTCTGGCACTCCTCTTGGTCCTTCAGTCTCAGGGGTGAAGGGTCCAGGTGCTGTGGAGGTGGCTGGTGCTGGAGTGCTTTTATGATCCCCCACATCATCAGCTCCTCCAGAAGCAGAAGCAGCAGAAGCCCCAGCCCCAGAAGAGCGAGCCTGTGCTACAGAAGCCCCAGCAGAAGCAGAGTGAGGGCCAGGGGGTGGGATGGTGGCCCTGTCCCTCTTGCCAGGGCTGGCAGCAGATGGCTGAGGCTTTCTGTTCTTCCCCATGGTTGTGGGGTTTCTGGCTGGCAGGGAGGCTGGCAGGAACCAAGGCTGGCAGGTAGGCTGGCACCAAGGCTGGCACCAAGGCTGGCACCAAGGCTGGCACCAAGGCTGGCAGGAAGGCTGGCAGGAAGGCTGGCAGGAAGGCTTGCAGGCAGGCTGGCAGACAGGCTGGCAGGCAGGCAGGCAGGCACCAAGGCTGTCAGGAAGGCTGTCAGGCAGGCAGGCACCAAGACTGGCAGGCAGGAATGAACCAAGGCTGGCAGGAAGGCAGGAACCAAGGCTGGCAGGAAGTCAGGCACCAAGGCTTGCAGGCAGGCATGAACCAAGGCTGGGAGGCAGGCAGGCACCAAGGCTGGCAGGCAGACTGGCTGGCAGCAAGGCTGGCAGGGAGGTGGCAGCAAGGCTGGCCAGCAGGCAGACAGCAAGGCTGGCAGGGAGGCTTGCAGGCAGGCATGCAAGCAGGGCAGGCAAGGTTGTCAATCCGTCCGGCAGCAGCTCTTTCCTCTGAATGGTGACCTGCTTCCGAGCTGCTTCCCTTATATCCGCGGGGCTTACGCAATGCATCCTCCCTGCATATGCAATTAACGCTAGGCATCCATTAGGCTTCCGCTCTGCATCCGCTTCATGCGCTGTGCATCCGCTGTTCATCCGTTGTATCCGTTCCACGTCTGCTTTGCTGAGGCACCCCGGAAGCCCTTCCATCCGCTAGGCTTCCGTTCTGCATCCGCTTTCCATCCGCTCTGCGTCCTTCCCCCATCCATTCCTTTCCGTTTTATCAGCTCTGCTTATGCAGATTTTTTCCCCTTTTGAGAGTGGATAACAACGGATGGAACATTTTTCTTGTCCGCTGTGTCCTTTTTAGAAACGTTTTGCATCCGTTGGGCAGTGTGACAGGGCCTTTAGATTCTACTTCTAATTTTATTTAGATTCCATAATCCAACTTTAGCTCTCTTAAATGTTAAGAAATTAATAGCTATTTTATCATGCCTTATTACAGAGCTTTAGATTATTGGTGCTTATGGCCAGCTCCACCTCAACTATCTATCTTTATTTGTCTGATTTGCTCCTTATCTTCTTCTGAGCAGGGTCTTTTGGTTCCTAGTTTTGTGGTCATAGTCTCAGGGTTCCATGATCCATGAGTCTGGAATCAGTTCCCTCCTTTCTTTCATTTCTGAAAAAGTTTGATGACCTTTAAAAAAGATTTAAATATATTTTCATTTCATAAGAGATTTAGTGTAGGTTCATAGAATCTGTTTGTTTTCATTATGATTTCAACTGAATTGAAACAGTATAATGAAAAAATAAAAATAATATGTCATACATGGTCATATTGCAGAGTGTTATAAATATGCATGAATGTTATGTTTGGTTTGTTTTAATTGCTAGTGTTTAGTAGTTTAGCCATTAAGCTATGAATTCATTTTATTGGATGGATGCTTATAATTGCCTTCTGTTTTTCTGATTTCTATTGCATATTGAAAAAGCCATATAATAAATTATATTAATAACATTAATGAAGCTGTAAAAAAAGGAGAGAAAGTAGAATTATTCCTTTGGTTTATAATAAAAACAGTTTATTGATGTTGTATCATTGACATGGGAAGCTACCATTTTATTTTTCTACCATGTCTTGAAGAAACATTGTAGGCATTATAGATGAGAGAACTGTTTTCCAACTTGGTATACTGAAGACTGACTAAGGGTTAAAAGTTATGCCTCTCTGTAAGTATTTCTTACAACCTATTTTATTCATTCTCAGTCCTGTATATTTCTTTCATATTGGACTCCAGAAGCTGATCTGCTATGCAGAATGAGCTCTATTATCGAAATGCCAAAAAATCTTGCTATGCTAGTTTTACAGAAACACACTTTAAGCAGAGGAAATGGAAAGTGGAAGAAAATAATAGATGCTATCAACATCATTCGCAAACAGAGAAGACCCAATATCAGGCTAAACTCTGAAATAGAATATGAAATGTATTTCTTTCATAAAAAGAAGTATAAATATTCACTTGAATTTAGATAATAAGCATTTTAAACCACGGTATATTTTATCATTTATTTAAAGCTGACACTATATTCTTTTTGCAATACAATTTACTGTATATGTAGTCTTAAAATCAAATATGGGAATAGAATGGACAGAAAAATAGAACAAGAATTATACAAAGCAGATTGTGGAATTTCTATGATATTTTAATTAATTCTCTTTCATGTATATAGGCTTAAATAGTTTCTTAGCAATATATTTAAATAGTAATCATGAACAGTGAAACTACTTCTAAAATGAATTCTACCATCAAACAAAAGATAATTTGAAAAACACCTGTAAAATTTGTCTGATTTAGAATCCAATCCTATGCATATTCACATAAAAGTAAGCACCTCCTAGTTCAATAAATTGAATTCTTCACATTCTTATAGGACACATTAACATGTACTTTATTCATGCATAGAGTTATGAAATGAGTTTTCATAAATGAGATTGTTTTCATCAGTGCAAAGCTTATATGGCCGTATGTTGCCATATAAAGAATAAGTACTAGTTACTAAATTTCCATCTTTACTATATATAAATTTTAAAATTCTAATATACTACTGCTATCAATATTTCAACATGAAACATAAGATGGACAAAATTAGAATTGGAATGTGCTGAGAGGAGCACCAGAGACGTGGACACACAAATAATGGATTTCATTAAGGAGAGGTCCAACCTAGAACTAAGCACAAATTCTTCACAATAAGAACAGTTAGTGGAATGGCTTATCTCTAGGTGTTGTGAGTGCTCCATCACTGGAGACTTTTAAGAAGAGACTGGACAGCCATTTGTTTGGAATGGTATAGGGCTTCCTGCTTGAGGAGGAGGTTGGCCTAGAATATCTCTAAGGTCCCTTCTAATGATTTTATATTGTGTCTTCTATAACAACTAAATATTCTTAAAGATACCTGGGCATTTAAAAAGAAGATATGAAATGAATTTGAAGACCTCAAATATTAACTATTTGAGAGAAAACATAGGAGTGGATATCCCCTTTCATAACTGAATATGCCTTAGACTTGTATCTTTTAATGGTATTTATTAACTTGCATGCTGCCTGGCTCTCAATGACTCTGGGAGGCTCATATATCTTTTTAAAAATATGTCTATTGAAAGTTTCAAAACAAAAAAAAGAATATATTTTTTAAAAATGAGAAACATGTTCTCACATTTTTGCAATGTGGAATATACCATGTGCTTTGTAAGTAAAGCATGTGTAGTAGATTCCATATTTAAAGGAATATTTTACATTCTGTAGACATTATGCTACGGTGTGGTGATCTGAGGCTGGACACAGAAACAACACAGCCAGACTGAAGGCTTAACTCCCCTTTATTGTTCCAACTTTCCCCCAAAAGGCCCACCATTCACTGCAAGTTCAGGAGTCAACCTCTAAACACATATCTCCAATAGGTCTTGCTGCTATTAGTCCAGAGGAACAGACAGTTCTGAGACCAGCCACAGTTCAAGGAATTTGATTTCAAAGAGTCCTTGTCACAGGAAGGGTTCACTGGGATGCAACACCCAGATTATAACTGTGTCACTGCAATCTCGCACGTAGCCAGCCAGGCAAACAAGGCCAGCAAGGCAAACAAGGCAAGCACAGCAAAGTATCCAGGCATCGATAACAGCATGTGAAACTTGAAAAAAGCAATGCTTATTCCCAAAAAATGCCCTCCCAATGGCTTCTTTCTAAATCTCATTCCACAGGTAAACCCTGTGAAGATCGGTAAGATACCCTCTTTTTGAGTCATCAGAGTTGACCTATGCTGATCCTGCCTCCTCTCCATTCTCCATTCTTGGGGACTGTGGGGAAGGTTCATGGCCAGAGTTTCATTACTCCTCTACTTTGCTGCCTGCCCTCTCCTCCCCTGTTGCCTAGTCATCCTGCACCTCTCTCCCTCACTGCGATCCTTCCCAGGCCCAAGGAACCCATGACTTTTTATGAAATGGCAAAGATGAAAGTTAGTGAAAAAGTGCCCTTTCAGATGACCTTTACAGTCCCACTTTGGGCCCTGAGCCTATAAATGGATTCCCTAGGTATATTGGTCTTTAACTGGACTGTGACTACATCTCCAGCCTGACTTTTCTCTCCTGAATAGTATTTTTTGATTTGGACCCATGGGCTGCCTTAAAAACTCTGATTTTTGCATTTGAGTAGGATTAATGAAAGGGCTTCTGACATCAGTTATCTATCTCTGCGCTCTCTTTTAATCTCTGTATCTCTGAGGGACAGGATATTATAACTCTGCTTTTCTTTTCTTTTTTTTTAATATGTTTATTGAAAGTTTCAAAACAAAAAAAGAATATATTTTTAAAAAATGAGAAACATGTTCTCACATTTTTGCAACGTTTTCAAAGCAGTGTACATTTCTATTAGTGTCAATTAAAGTCATTTGTTACAAATAAATCTATAACTTGATTCCCAGATTCTTACATTTTTATGTTATTATTACAATCATAATACAATATTTATTTAATTGATTAATTATATTACTTTACATACATACATAGCTATATATCATTTATCCTTATTTCCATTTTCCCTTGTTTGTTTAACCAGTTTCACGAGACATCTTTACTTCCTTTTTATACAACCATTTGTACTATATATTCCAAGTTGTAAAAAACTCCCCCTCTTCCTTATTTTTTAATAACATGGTTAGTCTAAACATTTCTGCACATTGGTGGATTTTATTAGTTATTGCCAAGTCCGTGGGTGTCATTGTTGATTTCCAGTTTTGAGCAAAGACTATCCTTGCTGCTGTAATGATATATGACACAGGTACTGGTACTTTTTGCTCCATGTTGGTTCTATCATTCTAAGTAGAAAGGTCTCTGGGTTAATTTAATCTTTAGTTTTGTCATCTCTTTTAACCATATCTGTATCTTAGACCAGCACTCTGGGGGTTTAGGACATGTTCACCACATGTGAAAATACATTCCCTGGCTAAAGTTACATTTCCAACATTTGGGTGACATATTAGGGAAAATCATAGCAAGTCTTACTGGTGGGAGGTGCCAGCGATAAAACATTTTATAAATATTTTCTTTATAGGAGACTGATAACATTAATTTATAGTTAGTTTGCCAAATTCATTCCCATTGTTCTAATTCAATATTGTGGCCACAATTTTTAGGCCATGTTATCATGCTCTCTGTTGTGGAGCGTCAGAATAACCTGAGGCAAATACGGAGCGAACTTCAGCTTTTACTTTATTGTAGCAATAAATGGTTGCCGCGGTTCCTGCACCAACAAGGCAGCCAGCTGGTAGACAACAGTTGATGCCATTTGACAGCTCCCTTTTATAGCCGGCTGTCAAATGGCATCAGCCAATAGGAATGGTCCGTGTTCCCGCTGGAAACGCAGACCGGAGTGAAGACTTCAACTTAGTCTTTTCCAAATGCCACACTCCTTTCCCCCAGAATGGAGCGTGCATTGTCCTTCAGATAACTCGGGTGTTTAGATCTTCTAAGTCCTGACGAAGCTGCTATTGGAAGGATCTTTTCTGCTTGCTGGGCAATTTCTGGTTGCTGCTGAAGCTGGTGTCTTGGCTTCAGGTGTTTCTGGGTGAGGGACAGATGACTGTTCAGGTAGGCTTGCGTTCCTGTCAGATCCATGGGAAGTTTCTATGGTCGCTGGCGGTTTCTCTGTTGCAGGAACATCTTGAGGGCCATCTACAGACGTACTCCAATGCCTTCTAAGCTGATTGATATGGCGGCGCCAGATGCGCCCATCTTGCAGTTGGACCCTGTAAGACTTAGGACCAGTTACTGCCACAATTTGCCCAGGCATCCACAAAGGGTGTCCTGCACAGTTCGGGGCATAGACCTGGTCATTCTCAGTGAATTCCCTTGCCTGTCTTTTTGACCCTAGGGGTGTGACTGGGGCATAATGTGGATGGAGTCTGTCTAGAGTGGTACTCAGACTTCTACCCATGAGAAGTTCAGCTGGAGACTTATTAGTGGCGGCACAGGGAGTTGTGTGCTGGGTCAGGATATACTTAGTGAGCCTAGAATGCCAATCTATACGCCCAAACCTTGCCAGGGCCTCCTTAACTGATCTGACTGCCCTTTCTGCCAGGCCATTACTGGCAGGATGAAAAGGAGCTGTAAGTGAGTGCCTTATCCTTAGGTTGGCTAGGAAGATCTCAAACTCACAGGAAGTAAACTGGGGGCCATCATCAGACACAATGGTGTCAGGGAGGCCATGGGTAGCAAATATCCTTGATAGAGCCTTAGTGACAGCTTCTGAAATTGTGGAGGTCATCAAAATCAGCTCCACCCATTTAGAAAAAGAATCAACCATCACCAGGAATGTATGCCCATGAACGGGGCCAGCCAGATCAATATGCACCCGGGGCCATGTGGCCACAGAATCTTCCCACCTGCCTGGAGTGGATGTGGGTGGAGCAGGTCTGGTAGCTTGGCATGGCTGACAAGCATTCACCCAACTTTAAACTGAGCATCCATGACTGGCCACCATACGTAACTGCGAGACAAGGCCTTCATCCTGACAATGCCGGGATGGCCCTAATTCAGGACCTTTAAAACTGAGTCTTGCAACTTGGAAGGGATAACTAACCTAGATTCCCAAAGTAAACAGCCTTGCAAAGAAGATAGTTCTTGCTGGCAAATTTTGAAAGGCATGAATTCGGGGGCATAAGGAATTGCCGGCCACCCCCTTCCCACCCAGTTAAGAACTTGGGCGATTACCTTGTGGGCAGCGATATCGAGGGCAGTGATGGGGAGGTTGAGATCATCGATCTGGAAAAAAGCATCAGTTGGTGCAGGATCCTCCACAGGAACAGGTCGGGGGAAGTGACTAAGAGCATCAGCGTAGTATAGACTCTTGCCAGGTCGATGAACCAGTGTAAAGGAATAGGCAGCCAGAAATAAGGTCCACCTGGTCATCCTTGGAGACAAAATCTGAGGAGTTTGTCTTTCGCCTGAAAGAAGGCCTAACAGAGGCTTATGATCCGTAATCAATTCGAAATAGAAACTCATGGAATTCTTTGACAGAAGCAACTGCAGCCAAAGCTTCCTTGTCAATTTGGCTGTAGTTGCGCTCAGATGGGGAAAAAGTTCTGGAGAAAAAGGCAATGGGTGCCTCAGAACCGTTAGGCAGTCTATGACTTAAAACAGCACCTTTGCCAAAAGGAGAAGCATCTGCTGCTAAAACTAAAGATAAATGTTCATTAAATTGTACCAGAACAGCACTGGATGTAAAGGCTAGGTCCCACTGGCCGACGGATGCAAAACGTAAGCAAAAAGGACAGAGCAAACGAACAAAATTTCAGGGGTGGCTCCATCCATTGTTATCTGCTCCAAAAAGTGCCCCAAATTTGCATAAACAGAATGGGAAAGAACGGAAAGGAATGGATGGGGGTAGTACGTAGCAAGGATGTTAAGCAGATGTTCGTAGGAAGCCTACCGGATGACAGCAGATGGAAGCGGATGACACATCAGAAGGGCTTCCGGGGGAGAATTGTGAAGCAGGCGCATAGCGGAAGGAGCGGATGCGTAGCAGATGACACGGATGCATCACAGATGCCTATAGGATGCAGAGCGGATGCAAAGTGTTCACTGCGCATGCGGGGAGTATGAATTGCGTCAGCTCCATGGATATAAAAGGATGCAGCTCGCAAGCAGTCAGCATTCAGAGGAAAGATGTGCTGCCACAGATATCTTCAAATAACACCATGGTTCATCAGTCAGCGAAGAAGAGAAGGCCTGTGCCTACTCCTGCCAGCCCTGGCAAGAAGGACAGAACCACCATCCCACCCCCTGGCACTGACTCTGAAGCTGCTGGTGCTGCTGGTGCTTCTGGTGCCTCTGTTGTTGCTGCTGCTGGTGTTGCTGTTGCTGTTGCTGGTGCTTCTCCTGCTGGTGCTGCTGGTGCTGCTGGTGCTTCGCTTCTGCTGCTGCTGCTGCTGCTGCTGTGGTGGACCAGCCCCAAGGCCCTCAAAGCCCTGCTGCTCAAGCCCCTGAAGGCCCTGCTGCTCAAGCCCCTGCCAGAGGGAGGAAGAGGCAAGGGAAGGAGAAGGGAGAGAGGAAACAGGACACCCTTTCCGAGGACCATGAGTAGGAGGTGCTGGAATGGCTGAGGGAGAAGGAGTACCTGTGGAGAAAGGGCCACAGACTCTATCGCGACACCAAGAGGAAGCAGGCAGCTTGGAGAAACAAGGCAGAGAGCCAGGGCTACACTTCAGACCTACTCCTGGGATAGTGGAAGCACATGCACACCTGATATGGCAAGTTACACCTGAAGAAATCTGGCCAAGTCACTGTCAAGCTCATTGACTGGGAGATGTACGTCATGGCCAGGTGCAGCTTCCTGGAGGGTGAGATCCACCACTGAGGAGCAGCCCCTCTGACAACCCTCTCCCTCAGACAGCCCACAGACAGCCAGTTGTCTTCCAGCCAGGAGACAGCTACCCTGTCCAGGCAGGTGTCTTTGGAGGGCCTCACGGCAAAGACCCCTCCCGACAGCTGCACTCCCCATGCCAGAGTATGGAGAATCTCCTGTCACAAATGGAGGAAGAAGCGACTGCCACCAGAGACCAACCCATCCCCACTGCCAGCTCCACAGAAAGCATGCAGAGAGGCAGACTGGAGGGCCAGAGCCACACTGTCCTGTTGGAGATCAGTGACACAATCAAAACCAGCACAGATCTTGTCTCTCAGCTGGTCCATAGCAACATACCATCCTCGAACCAGAAGCCCTTCATCACCTACATGAGCCAGACCCTGAGGGACCTGCCTGAGGCCCAGTACCAGGTGATGAAGCAGAAGATCACAGCACTTCTGCACAACCCTCAAAGCCCAGCTGAACCTGCTCCGACCCAGTCCAGGTCTGCTCCTCCACCCCAGGCGATGTCACAGCCCTTCCATGGCTTTCATCAGCCCCTCACCTACTAAGGCTACGAGTACCAGGACTTCACATGCCACACAGACCTCACCTGGCCCAGCTGCAGAGCAGACAGCCCCATGACACTCCTCCTTCCTCCCCCCCACAGCCAAGCCCCTCAACGGACAATCTGTCATCAGTCTTGGGCCTAACATCCCAGGTCCTTGATGAAGGGCCTCTCAACCTCATGGGACTGAGTCAGCTCTCTGAGAGCTTCCTGAACACACCATCCCCTGTTGTACACTCAGGGACAAGCACCCCAATGGCACCTCAGACCAGCACTCTAGCCACAGCCACCTCCACAGTCCCTGCCCGCTTGACAGCTGAGACCATGGACATGCCTCAGAGTGACTGAGAATAGTACCAGAGACTGAGTTGTTACCTGTTCACTTTATCTTTGCTTAAAGATACTTTACTTGGTTCACTTTACTTGCTTTTTTAATAAAATTATTATTAACTTTATATGGCATAAACATATAACATATAAAGTTTATATATGACTAATAAAGTCATACAGTTTACTTAAGACAGTTATTAATAAAGGTTATCTTTGCTTCACACACTTGGTTCATTTTATTTACTTAATGAAGTATTGGTGAAAACTTTGAAAAAATGGTTAAGCCTTTGCATGCTTGTGGGATGGGTAAGGATAGTTGTGGGATGGGTAAGGATAGCTGTGGGATGGGTAAGGATAGTTGTGGGATAGGTAAGGATAGTTGTGGGATAGGTAAGGATAGCTGTGGGATAGATAAACCTCCAGTGCAAGCATCGTGGGACTGTATGGTCCACCCTCTCAGCTGCCACACATATAGCCCTTTTTTATCAATAACAATTTATTCATTGATCAACACATTTCAAAATAAACAAAGCTCTTTATTAATGTCCTGTTCATTGAAGGACCACTCAATATACATGGCACAATCTCATCAGTGTTATGAGACAGGCTCAAGCATCCATTAACCATCTATCATCCTGTCTTGCCACTCCACTGCTCCAGCTGGGGAGTTGCATCAGTGTTTCAGGAGGTTGCGCTGCTTCTTCCCTTCATGTGAAGCTCTATTGGGGCCTTGTACATCCACAGTGTCTATCAGGTTTAGTCCTTGCCTCCATTCACCAGGCTCCATGTCCCCATTCCCTTGTTGATGGTCCACAAGCCTGTTCTGCAACACTGGGTAGCGGGTGCACATGAGATTGTGCAGGATGCAGCAAGCTTCCACGATGCTCCTCACTGTCTGTGGGTGATGCTGCATGGTGGTGAGAAGTATCTGGAACCTGTTGGCCAGGATTCCAAAGGCGTTCTCCACCATCCGTCTTGCCCTGGACAGCCTGTAGTTGAAGATCCTCTCTTCATGGGTGAGGTATCTTGAAGTGTAGGGCTTCATGAGGTAGGTTCTGAGGGAGAAGGCATCATCACCCACGATGAAGTAGGGCACATCTTGTGTGTCATTGGGCAGGGGGTCTGGATCTGGAAAACCCATGATGAGGTTGTGTTCCAGCCCATCCTTGAGGTCACTGGCATTGTATACCTGGCTATCTGAAGCTGACCCGTTGCCTGAAGCATCGATGTACATGAACTTGTAGTCAGCATCAACCATGGCAAAGAGGATGATACTGAAGAAGCCCTTGTAGTTGTAATAAGAGGACCCTGAGCTGGCTGGAGCTTTGCAGGCCATGTGCTTTCCATCTATGGCTCCAATGGTTTGGGGAAAGTTCCACCTCTGATACCACTGTTCTGCAATTTTCCTCCAGCCTTCTTCAGTGGTGGGACACTGTAGGAGCTCCTCCACGTATTCTTCGATGATGGCCTGCACCATTTATCTGACCACTTTGCTGATGCTGTTGTGTGGCACCCTCCAGGAATACTGCATGTTTCTGTATGTGGTTCCAGAGGCCAGGTGGCACAGAGTCAGTGCCACCTTCAGTCCCGGGTCCAAGTTGGGACGGAAGTTGGTGCTCGGCTTGGTCAACCTGGGTGTCTCAGACGCTCTACAATTTTGTCAAACATGGCTGGTGGTATCCTCATGAAGTGCTGGAATGCACGAGTGTCTTCATTCCTCAGCTCCACCATCAGCTTGTCATACAGTCCAAACTCCACTCTTCTCCCGATCCATTGTCGGACCCACACAGCTCTTGAACGTCTCCTTCTTCTCCTTGCATAGAAAAGATGAAACAGTCTGAACAGGGCTTGGTTCTGGTGTTGAATGATCGCAGCTACCATAAGGACTGTGTTATGATCCATGGTGGAGATCAATGGATGATGTGGAAGAGCAAGACCAAGGGTGAAGAGGTCTGTACACCATGGCTGCTGGACTCATAGTGAGATCCAGGTGATTTCCTCCCCCTTTTTATGGGAAACATACTCTAGGCATACTCCAGACATCCTAAATGTCTGAGATACATCCCATATACAAACGTTTTGTCCGTTTTAATGCTTTATATACGAGATGCATCTGCTTACATCCTTTCTATGTCCGTGCTACTAATGCTGTGTAGACGTTCCATGTACCTTTCGCTTCCTCCCTCTTTCCGTTTTCAGCTGGAGCGGATGTGAGTTGCAAGGATGTCCAGAGGATGCAGAGAGGATACATTGGATGTTTAACAGATGACAAAGGACATGGAACGTTTGTTGGCTGTATGTGTCGTGGATGTACATCGTACGCGCTGGAAAGTTCATCCGCTCAAAAAGTTTTGTGCGGCTCAAAACTTCTTGCACGGATGGAATCTCAGTGGACAGATGCTCGACGGATAGAGCGTATGAAACATGTATGCAGTGAGTATACAATGGATGCATCGCATTTTTCAACGGATGGCAAGCTTTTTTGTCCATTTTACATCCTCTTTGCATCCATTGCTGCAGTGGGACATGGACTTAAGTAATGATCTGACAGCATGGAAGGCAAGGGCTTCCCTAGGAACCCAGCGCCAGGGGTATTGCTTATTGAAGAGTCTGTGCAGAGGCTCTGCAACAGAAGCTTTATGTGGTAAAAACGAAGTGTAAAAATTAAGAATTCCTAAAAAGGCCCAGAGCTCAGTTTTTTTAGTTGGTGTGGGTGCCTCGTGAACAGCCTGTACTTTGGGTTTGATTGGGTGAATACCTGAGGCATCATTTCTATATCCCAAAAATTCTACCTGTGGGGTGGCAATAGTGCACTTGTCTTTCTTTAACTAAAGCCCATGCTGTCTGAAACAATCAAGGACTCCTCTGACTCTTTGCAATAACTAAGGCTTATCAGGGGCTGATATTAAAATGTCATCAAAATACGGAATTACACCTCGTAATCCTTGAAGAAGTCTTTCCATTAAGGATTGGAAAATTCCTGGGGCCACACTTACGCCAAATTGGAGGTACCTACATTTGAAAGCGCCCCTGCGCGTTACAATCGTTTGTTGTTCAGCAGTTGTGCCATCAACAGAGAACTGTTGATAGGCCTGTGACATGTCTAATTTAGCGAAAATGGTTCCTGGCTCAAAACAATATAGTAGGTGCCGGATAACAGGGACTGGATAAGCACTGATTTGTAAATATTTATTCAATGACATCTTGTAATCCATGCAGATTCCTACATCTTTCTTTAGGGCTGTCACTATTGGGGTTTCCCATTTTGTGAAGTCCATAGGCTCTAATACATCTTGTTTAATTAATTTGTCAAGCCCCATGTCTAATTTGGGGCAGATTGCAAAAGGTACCCTTCAAGGCTTTAAACGGATTGGTACTGCCTGAGGGTCCAAGTTGGAAGATATTGGCGTTCCTGAATTACAGCCCAGCCCCTTACTGAACACATCAGCATAGTCATTAAACAAGGTATCCACTTCAGCATTTGTAATAGAGTGGATTTCGCTTATATGGAGGCCAAGAGCAGCGAACCAGTCTAACCCCAACAGGCTAGGGAGGGCACCATCCACTACCACTAAAGACAAGTGACCTTTGAAATTTTGAAATTGAACAAAAAAATTGCCTTTTCCGATGACTGGGATGGTTCTGCCTTGGTAGTCACGTAGGGTTAACTGGCAGTGGTGAAGCTTCTTCTTAGCCATTCTGGGAAGTAGTTGTTTCAAGGTGTTCCATGAGATGATGGACAGTGCTGAGCCTGTGTCAACCTCCATCCTGCAAGGTTTCCCTTCTATAGAAACAAAAACACTAATTTTGTTAGAGCCTTTGTTAGTCAGCTTGGCTTGATAGCAGGTAGAACAGTCTTCAGTTTGTTTTTGGAAATGTTGGGTTGTCTGAGGCTTTTGTGCAAAAGTCTTTCCTGCTTGATAGATCCTGGCTAAATGACCCTTCCTTTGGCATTTTAGACAAATGGCATTCCTGAACTTGCAGGGTGTCTTGAGGTGGTTTCCACCACAGCTTAGACAAATGGGCTGAGACCGTGGAGGTAGATTGGGGTTTGACCTGTTCTCCCCTTGACTGGTTCTTTGCTGCCTGAGGCGATTCACATCATTAGCCTCTTCATAGCCTTCTTTTGAGGAGGCTTCGTCGTAATGGATGGCTGAGCTGCTCTGGCTAATTGGATTTCCCTGAATTTCTGCTGCCGAAAGTGCTGATAGTTCAGCAGCTTGAGACTCTTCAATTAATTTAAAGGTTAAATCCCCTTTAGCCAATAGATGTCTTTGTAGCCTTAAATCCCTGACTCCACAGACTAGCTGGTCTAATAACATGTCTTCCAGATAGTCTCTAAACCCACAATGCAAGGCAGCTGTTCATAGGACAGCCATGTACCCACTAATAGTCTCTCCCTCAGCCTGAATCCATCTCCTAAAAGCATGGCACCTGGCAATTTGGGATGGCTTAGGGGAATAGTGGTTGGGAGAATTTCCTCCAATTCTTCCCATGGAACAGTCTTAATTGAATGTGGAGCCAGTAATGCTGTAGCAGTGTCAAATACTGTGGCTCCACAAAAACTTAAAAAGTAGGACTTTTTCCTATGGTCAGAAATGTCAGCAAGGTCTATGGCATCTAGGAAACAGTCAAATTGGTTTCTGTAGGACTTCCATGCTTCTGCTGTTGGTCTGAAAGCCGGGAATGCAGGGTTTGAAGTCATCTTGACTCAGCAGTGCCGGATCTTTCGAGGAAAGTTGAAATTTGCACTCGTGAATAGTGACAGTAGCTCTTAAAGTGACATTCAGCTCAGTAGTGACTTCGGCTCTTTTTTGTAGTGACTTTGCTCAGTGATTTTTTACTCAGTTGCCTCTTATATGTATCCCGCCCTCGTCACCACTGTTGTGGAGTGGTGGAATAACCTGAGGCAAACACGGAGTGATCTTCAGCTTTTACTTTATTGTAACTATAAAGGGTTGCCGTGGCTGCCGCGCTAACAAGGCAGCCAGCTGGTGGACAACAGTTGATGCCGTTTGACAGCTCTCTTTTATAGCCGGCTGTCAAACAGCATCAGCCAATAGTAACGGTCCGTATTCCTTCTGGAAATGCGGACCGGAGTGAAGATTTCAGCTTAATCTTTTCCAAACGCCATACTCTCCTTAACCATTTCCTCATCCATTTTAAATTTCAATAAATAATTGTACATTTTGGTAATCATCTTTTTTCACTTCCTTGTAAAATTTTGTCATATTCCTGATCTGTATTATAAAATCCAAATTGTTCCTTGTCTTTTTTGTGTTTTGCTTGAATTTGAATGTACGGCCACCACCCAATTTCAATTCCCTGTGTTTTTAATTGTATCTGTGTTTTCAAGTTGCCTTCATCTGTTATTAATTCTTTATAATGTATTGTTTTATTCAAATCCATAACATTGGGACTCTGGGAGGCTCATATATCTTTTATTCACATAATTCGTTGTGAAATTAACTTTATGTCACTGTGGATTTTATATTCTTTCTACTTTTGCCTCTACTCAACCTTAATTTTATCCCCAAACCTCAAACCTTAAAGAAAAAGCAAAACACATACACCATTTGCCCAATTATCTACTTTCAGCCTCAATTTTCTTTTATGTTTTGAATGGATATTTCCCTAAGAAACTCATTTTAATGAGAATTGCATTGCTAACTGTGAAGTTATAGAAGATTTAGTCTGATCTGTACTGTTACTTTATTTAACAGTATGGAATCTCTCCAACCTCCCAATTGCCAGAGACAACATGTTAGATTTGCACAACAGAATCTCTTTGAGAAGATCATATGTTGCCTAGACACTATTTCTGTCATGTGGAACAGGGTGGAGCGCACTGACATTTAGTGAGAGTTTCTATATCTTTGGTAAAATATGCTGTGCAGCAACACAGTTTTTTTTCTTTTCAAACCCACCAGAACACTAAAAACAATATAAAGGAACTTTGTTTTTGTCTATCTGTCTGTCCATCAACAGAATAACTTTCAAAAAGTCAAATAAAGTGGCACAACATTTCTCTGGGGTGGATCCAGGCAAGGGCTCTAGAGAACAGCATTTCAGGGGGAAAATTCAGTGTAGCTGTTTGAGAAGAGATAGTTCGACAATGACTGAGAAATATTGCGAACTCTTCCATTCTAAGCCTCCTTCTCTTTCCTAGTCATCTGGTCCAACTTAACCTTTCCATTGTACACATAGGAAACACATACAAGCTACAAAGGGAAGTCAGGAATACACACATACATGTTAGTTTATTGTAGAGCAGATGACTAAATGTGCTGACAAAGGTGTTGCAAATGGATTATCCTCTATGCTTCCTTAGCTTGTTTTAAAAAATAGCAGCATGAATCGACCAGTTATAGAGTATCCAATAAGAATTGGTACATCATGCTAGAAGACTAAAGGCTTTGGTATAGCCTATGATGAATACTATTTCAAAGAATGCAGTTAGGATTTTATAACTACAATTAATTTAATAACAAAATTGTTAATTAGTAAAGTATGATATTGAACAGAAGTTTATGAAATTATATATACAATCAAAAAAAAATTCCATTAAGAGAGACCATGGTTTATTTCTGTTTAGATCATATAGAATGAGAGAAGGCATTAAGGAAAGTATGAGAAAATTATACACACAAACACACACAGACACTGTAACAAGACATGGAATAATTCATAGTTGCTAAGCATTTCTGGAATTCCAAAATGGAAGGAAAATTCTGGAGAAGGAAATTTATGAGACATCTCTGAGGATGCTGGAGTCCCAGTATTTTATTCATTCTAATATTGACTTGTGTATTTGAGGGAGTTTGCATTTTTATTAGAATTTACATATTTTGTGAATCAACATGTAAATGTAGTTTTTAAATATTTGCATCTCTCAGAATTCAGAAGTCCTGAAAATAAAGACTGCATACAAAAATGTTATTAGACATAACATGTACATTAAATATAGTTAGTGGAATAATGTTTAAAAATCAGTATATAAGAGTAAATAATTATGATAAAATAAACTTGCTATGAAAAATATCTATATTATGAGATGTGCATTTGAAAAGCATTGGATTTTTCATGACGAAATTGAGCAAGTGTAAAAACTTGATATAGAAATAAAATAAATTGGAATAATTGACTAGTTCATAAAGGAGAAATTAAGCAAATCTGCAACTGATAGACTGATTCCTCTTTAGATATTAAAACAAATTGAACTTACTAATAAAAGCATTGCAATGTAAAAATTGGACCATGATAAACCATTCATTTTATCTTCTAAGTTTTAAGAGAAATTATTGGGTATATCTCTAGAGCAGCAGTCGCTAACTGGTGGGCCATGGCCCACTGGTGGGCCAAGAGAAAAGTTTGGTGGGCCTCAGAGAAATCTAATCCCCAGAGCAACTTCTCAAAGCAATTAATCCAGGCTGCGCAGAATCACAAGACTGACCACATGGCCCACGGGAACCCTCCCAGCCACCTTACCTGGCAAACTTGCCTGCAAAATTGCTAATTTTTCAACCATCAGCTGTACAATTTAGATTAGCTAGGAAGCAGGAAATTGATGGATTTTTTGCTTTCTAGCTAGTCTTTAGATCTTTGGCTCTGCTTTTAAGCGCAGCTGAACTTCCCTTAGGACTGAAGTTTCTATTATTGAATGCAGACTCACGGCAAGCAAATTTTATGTGACAGACTGAGCTCGTTGATGGCAGATAGATAGATCACTGAATGATTACATGAGCAACTCAATCTGCTTGCCTGCTTTGCCTGATTTTGGATAAAATTGCTCTTTTTATATAAAAAATTCAATATTTATATAAATATTTATAATATTTACATACAAGCCATGCCCAGCCAGTTTTTCAAAGGAAACTTTGAAGTTGTTTCTTGGTGTGGGGAGGGGCCCATTCCAAAATGGCACGAACCTTCCCCGGATCCATTTCTATGCCATCATGTGAGATGTGATAGCCTAAATCGTCAATTTTTTCCTGGTGGAATTCACACTTGGACAACTTTGCATACAGCTCAGCAGCTTGAAGTTTTTCCAGAACTGACCACACTAGTTTCACATGTTCATCTGAGTCTCTATGTCGATAAGAATATCACAAGATAAACCAACACCCCTTTGTATAGGTGTTCATGTAACACCTGATTGATCATTTGCATCATTTGAATACTGCAGGGGCCCCTTGTAGGCCAAATGGAAGAATGTTGAATTGAAAACAACCCATTGAGCAGTTAAAAGCAGTTTTCCATTCATCCACTTCCTTAATTCGAACCCGGTAGTATGCTTCTCTTAAGTTGAGTTTTGTAAAAATTTTCCCTTTGGCCACGTGGGCCAACATGTCTTTCATCAAGGGGAGGGGGTACACGTTCTCCACTGAAATAGCGTTCAGGTTTATATGGTCAACATAAACAAAGGGAGCCATCTTTCTTTTCACGGAACAATACTGGGGCTGCTTTCTGGGCTCTAGCGGGTTGGATGAAACCACGTTCCAAATTCTTATCGATAAATGACCACAGCTCTTCTAGCTCCCACGGTGTCATTGAGTACAGTTTCAGTTTTGGGAGTTTCACCCTGGGTAAAATTTCAATACTGCAATCTGTTGAACAATGGGGGGGAAACTCATCCGAGGCCCTTTCGCTGAATACTTCCTTTAAGTCCCAATATTTCTCCGGAATTTTCTCCTCCCCCTTCAGGTTCTCGGTGCCAGTGGAGGCCAGTTCAGTGGGATTCTTGAGTTTCGGTTGAGATTGCCCCTCCCCTTCTGGGCACTGGTCAGTATGTATGTGCAATGACCCTCTCCTCCAATCAACGTGGGGGTTCCATTTCTGAAGCCAGAGCAACCCCAGTATTAGGGGCTGCTCCATCCCAAGAGCCACAATAAAACACAAAGTCTCTCTATGCTTCCCCATCGTCATTTCTATTGGTTCCGTTATGAAATGTGCAGAGCCGCCCCCAGCTACTGATCCATCTAAATGGCAAAAGGCTACGGGAGTTTTTAAAGTCTTTAGCCTTAAGCCCATTTTCTCCACTACCTCCGAGCTGATTACGCACCTTGTGCACCCAGAGTCTAACAAGGCCAGCATTTCCCCTTTGGCTCCCAATGTGGGTACCCTTAATCTCACTGGAATGGTCATAGGGCCCTTGTTTGGACTTACCAGTGAGTCGACTTCCAATTTGGATTCACTCTCTGCAGAAGAGGTTGGAGTTCCCAGCTCCTCTCCTTTTGGAGGGGTGATCTCTACAACCTCCTCTGCTTTAATTGCCTCTTCACGAGGCTTTGCTGGGGGGTTTTCAGGTTTTCTTCCTCCTCCTGGCACCCCCTTTGGTTCTAGCTTGGCATGGCAATCTGCAGCCCGGTGACCTTCCTTCCCACATCGGAAGCAAGCCGTGGCCTTGGGTTTTGCTGCCATTCCTCCCTTTTGAGGTTTTAAGGCTTCTCGAGGTCTGGTGTGGAAGGACTTTCTCCAATCAAAATCCCCCCGACATCTGTTTTGGGTCAGATCAAATTCCACCTCTGCTGCCAGCACATACAGCAGCTGCAGCTCACTGGGGTCTCTTATGGCAATACAGCTTTGATATACATCTTCATTTAACGCATCTTTAAAAGCTTCTATCAGGACTCCCTGGGACCAGCCTTGAATATGACATGCCAGCTCTCTAAATTCCTGGATGTAGTTAGCCACTGATCTCCATCCCGATTTATGGTCTTCATCCTAATTCTGGTCTTATGTTCAGCAAGTAGGTCTTCAATCCTCAGTGCAGTCATGAACAGGTCATAATTCATCAGCTCAGGGGCATTGTCATTATGCAAAGTCATCATCCACTTTGCAGCTGTTCCTTGCAGAGCCCTGGTAACACATCTAAATTTGGCTGCTTCTGAGGAAAAATCCCCTCCATATTCCTCCATATGGCTCCAGAATTGTGCCAGGAAGAATCCTACCTCCTTGGGGTCCCCACCCATATTTTACTTCCAATGGAGGCATCTTTGTAGTTCTACATCTTCTGGCAATTACCCCTCCCTCTGGGGGCCCCTGGAATGCTGCTGCCTGTTGCGCTCGCCTAGGTTGATTTATGAAGGTGGCTGTTCTGATTCTTCTGGCTGGGGCTGCGTCCCCACTCCTCTCCCTCATACTTTTGATCAGTTTGAGGTTCTCCAATAGCTTCATTTAGAAGATGCATGGCTTGAGTTAGTAAAAAATTCCTTCTTTCCTTCTCTTGCCATGGCTCCTCTCTTCCACGCTGATGGGTAGTGATCACTCCTGGAGGAGGATTTTCCTCAGGATCCTTCCAACCGACTCCCAGGGTCCATTTGGGTTTTACAGCTGGTTTTTACCCAAGACATAGTTCTGCTAACAAGTCGGCTTCCCCTGCTTTCTCTAGCAGCAGAGAATCTTGTCCTCCAGTTGCTCCCAGGTCTTCTTGGTTACTGGCTGGATGTGACATTGTGTTCAGACCCTCTCAGAAGAAAATTTATTATTTCTCCGGGTGGGCTGGTAATGTGGAGATTCAGAATAATGTCACCTGGTGCTCCATTCAAAATCCAAGAAAGAAATACTTAGACTCTTAATCAGAGAAAAGATATTTTTTACTGGAAATCAAGGGGTAGCAACAAAAGAATTCTGAATCTGAGAAAATGGGCATGTAAATCACATATACAAAGTAATGGCAACGTTCCCACCCCCAATAGTTCAATTGGCTCATCCAATAAAAAGTTGTGTATATCATCATGTGGGCATCTCCAGGTGGTGATGAGGCTTCTGTCCGTTGACCTTGACATAGTTTGATAAAGAGCTGCAGCTGCGCATAGCATAGGACAGAAACCTAAATGCCCTGTCACACTGCCCAACAGATGCAAAATGAACACAACGGACGAGAAAAATGTTCCATCCGTTGTTATCCGCTCTCAGAAGGGGCAAAAATTTGCATAACCGGAGCGGATAACATGGACGCGGGGAGGATGCAGGGCGAATGGAAAGCGGATGCAGAACGGAAGCCCAGCGGATGGAAGCGGATGAGAGTGGATCGCACATCCGCTAGGCTTCCGGGGGGCTGCAGCAAAGCGGACGCGGAACGGATAAGCGGATGCAGAATGGATGCACAGCAGATGAAGCAGATGCAGAGTGGAAGCCTAGCGGATGCAGAGCGGAAGCCTAGCGGATGCCTGGCATGAATTGCGCATGCGGGAAGGATGCATTGCGCAAGCCCCACGGATATACCAGAAGCAGCTCGGAAGCAGGTTGACATTCAGAGGAAAGACCTACTTCCAGACACATCGACTGCCTTGCCTGTCCTGCCTGCATGTCTCCCTGCAAGCCTTGCTGTCAGACTTGCTGCCAGCCTGCCTGCCAGCCTTGGTGCATGCCAGCCTTGCTGCCAGCCTCGCTGCCAGCCTTGCTGTCTGCCTGCCTGCCAGCCTC
>BLBF01009187.1:500-10565 GCA_015471245.1 Laticauda colubrina | reverse complement strand
TCTATCTATCTATCTATCTATCTATCTATCTATCTATCTATCTATCTATCTATCTATCTATCTATCTATCTATCTATCTCCCCTATCATATTGAGAAAAAGAATGGTTATTTTTCATTTCCAGGTAGTTTTAGATGACGCAAATTATTTCTATCAATTTTAGTTTATTTAATATCATGACTTGGAGATGTAAATAGTTCTGGTTGGACTTCTAATTATAGACATAAGAAGAATAGACTTCTTTCAGTGGCTATTACTAACTATGATATCTGACTGGTCAACTTGCCACAGTAGTATTTAAGGGTGGTAAATCAACTCCTGGAATCTGCAGGAATGTCCATGAATGTAATGCTGAGACACGACACCAATGGTATTTGTTCTTTAAGGTAAAATGGTTCCATTCATAATTTCCAACCTGCTTTTAAATTAGCGAAAAGAACCATTGGGGAATTTAGCTTAAGTATCATAAAGGTGCAAATCTTATTATAATTATATATTATGCTATCTATTCAGACAACTTCCAACAAGACATTCATTACAAAAACTGTAATAAAATAATATGAAAATGAACTTTATTTTATTTAATATAATCTTAATCAAGACTGGATGTAATTCTTATTCATGGCCGAGTGAAATTGAGATGGCGGGAGATGCTAAAGTCTGTCAGCACAAGCCTAAGCTCTTGTGCCAGAATCACTTACTCTTGTTGATCTGATCGTGGCCTCAGCGTCGGGAGCCCCTGACACTGGAATTAACAGTAGGTAGGGGCAAAGCCCTAGTTCCACAAATGGTGGTGGCTCGACCGATGCCTTGGGAGCACACGTCTCCAACATTTGAGTTGTTTTTCCTCTCCAATCCTGCTGATTTTAGCTTTCTTTAGAAGTACTCTGAGAGCTAAGCTGAGGCACGTCCAGCTGAGAAGGGACGGAGTCAAAAGCTGGGTAACCATGGCAACAGAGGCAGGTCAAAACAGTTTGGCAGACTCAGTCCCAAGATGAAGGAGGTGGAGTTTCCCCTGTCCTGGACTCTTGCAGCAGTATAATGGAGAAATGCAGGTATATACTGTGTATCTTTATTATGGTCAGTATAAAACAAAAAAAGTAGTAAAAGCAATAGATTTCATTTGTTCATTAAGTCAAAGCTAAAATAGAGGTGATGCGGGGGCTACTGCCTTCTAATAGAAATCAGACACAGGCTTAATCTAGTTTATAAGGATCCCAGCCAAGCAAGGAAACCTTTTATCTCTACAGAATGGGCAACAGAGGATGGCATGTCTCCAAGTTTTTACCTCTCCTGTATTAGAGAACCAAAGCTCTTAAACTACTGGGTGCTGTTTATACTTACCCTTCAGTACAGTAGAGGGGAGAATTTAGCATTTTATCAGCATAAAAGGTTTTCTGTGGCTTGGTGTTTCTAATTATGAAAGTATCCTTGCAGGGATCACTAAATATTTGAACCATTCTAAGGCTAAACAAACCTGGTATCTTTTCAATTTTCCTGGCATTCTATGTCAAAGATTCTTCATTTAGCCCTGTCATAATCCAGTTTTAGAGGAGAAATCCAGAAGGGAATAATTTCAGTTGGACTGATTTGATCCAGAAAGATTGATAGGCATTGTGGAGGAGTGGGGTGTCTGTGCAATCCTGTAGGGCAATATTTTAATTTTTGCCATAATTTTAAAGATACAATATACATCCTTGCCTCTACCTTATTGATATTTGTCTCCAGCCAAAGGATAACATTTGGGGCACTTCAAGAGAGCTATAAAGTTGCTCTAAGAGACTGCACTTGTTCCAGAAGGGCAATATGAGGAGGCAGAGCCTGCCTGCATCTCATAAAATAATTCTGCTTTTGATTTTGCCTGAGAGATTTATCACTGCTGCTATGAAGTACTCTCATCCTTTGTCTAGAAACTTAAGGATGGCATCTGAGGTTTTCTGTACTATTGTGGTTGTATACCAACTATGGGTTTTTTTGAGCCAAGGCATGCAATACCACTTTAAAATATTGAAAATTAATAACCTGTTTAATTTGCCAACATCTATGTGCCATGATTCTTGGCAAAAAACCCAAGACTTACTTTCTTTGCTTGTTTGTTTTTGATAATTGATAAGACTGTCTTGCCTACAGTATTCTGCCAGTTCCTCCAGAGACCTTCTGACTAGATTAGTGAAAAGAAATAACCACAACATGGTCTGCATAAAATAAAAAGAGATCTGGTAGCCTTCCAGTTGAGGAGTGTGAAAGGCTGCCTTACTGAGGCAGAGATGTAACTGCTGTCTTCTAAATTTTGAGGTAACATACTGTTTCCAACATTAGTGGCCACCATATCATTCCTGTTCATGATTCATGAATAATATAAATGGACAGGTGCATTTTTTACCAAGTTCAAATGGTTTACTGATTTGGCTGTAAAATAAGGATCACTAGTTATATGCAAGCATGAAAATTATTTTGAAGGTTTAAAACAGTATTCGTTTTAAAGCTGGTAATAATTGATCTATAAAATCCAAATAACCTAATATATGGAAAATTGTATGTGCCAATATTGAATACTAAGATTGTTTTATTTAAAAAAAGATTGGCAGATATATGAGACATGGCATTTTCAAAAGGTCCCATGGTTATGGCATTTTCTAATGGAAAAAACGAAGAAATCCAGTACTGTGTCTTTTTGATCTCTTGACTATATTTTATATTTACCCAAGATTTTATCATTCATATTCTAAAAATGAGAAGTTTTTTCTTAAAAGACAAAAATATGAGTCTACATCAGAATTCATCAGAAAATTTGAGATGGGAGATCAAAAAAGTGTAATTAATTTTTTAAAATTAAAAAACTTTTTGAAGTTGGATTCAATTCATTAGAACTACACATGCACAATTACACAACTTCCTCTTGGCAAATGTACAAAAGTGGGCTCTACTGTTTATTTCTGGGATCTTTTTAAGACTTTCACCTTTAAAGTCTGCAGCCCTGGATTTTCAGGTAGACTATCATACTAATATGTTCGAAGCTTATTTAACTTTTCTGAAATCAATGAAAATTAGCTTAGAAGCTGCCACCTCCTGAAGATTCAATTTATAGCTGTAGAAAAGAGTATGATAATTTAAAATTAATATCTTAAGATATAATTTTTAAAAGGACATATTACATTAATAATCTTCAATAATCTTCCCCACACCCACACTACAATTAATATCACTGCTTCAGCTGTGTGGTAACTGGCTAGTAAAATGAAATAAAACAAAGATCAGTCATTAAAATGAAATAAAAGATAAACCACTGAAATGAAATAAAACAAAGGTCAGCCTCAGGCTACAAAAAGGATTTCCCACCCACAGCCTAGATGGCTCTGGGTGATTCAGCATTTTCCATGAGCAGCTAGCTACCTGTTGGTTAAATCAGATTACTGAACATAAAAGCAAAATTGCTTTATGTGCTGTGAAAGAAATAACCACCCTTGAGAGAAATTGGTTGCAGATGAACAAGAGCAAAATGTTAGAATGTGGGGCAAGTCTAAGATGCTATCCAAGGCTGATAACTGTTCTAGAAATTAAAGGCCAAGTTGGACAGAAAAAATCAACATGATCAAAATGATGGAATCAAGGGAAATATCAGGGATATTAATTGGACTGTAATGTTAAACAACTGAGGTTTCTGAAGACCAAGAATTTTCATTTAGTTAGGATTTAGCATGGGTAAATCCAGAAATTAATTTACTGTAGTTGTCAAATAAGCACTTAAGGGACTTTCATTATAATTCAATATCCAGTAAATTGATCTGTTTCCTCCCCTGAATCTTTAAGAACTTCCACTTGTATTTGCCTTGATTAACAATAACTTGGATGATTGCTACCAATTCCAGAAGATCCCAGATCTAAATCAGATAAAGATTAGCTTGTGCACCGCTCAGTTATGTGGTGATCAAAATAAACCCAGCCTGGAACAGCCATCAGTACCTTGGTTTTAACCGAATCTAGGGAGATCCAGATTCAAGACCATTTTTAGCAATGGAAACTTATTGGGCAATCCTTTAATCCTACTTATCTTACAAGAGAGTTGTTTTGTGAAAAATAAGGATTTTAGGTTTGCCACTTTGAGATTTTGAGAAAAATTACATGCATCAATTAAATACATAAAAGAGATAAATAATAATCTCACACATTTTCCTGTTTCATCCGGACAGCAATTTTTGCTTATCCTTTGCTGGTTCTTTGAAACAGCAATGCTTCCTGAACAATCATGCAAGAAGGTTACATAACACTTTTAAGGCCAAGAGCCACAACTGGCCAAGAGTACATCCCATACTATCAAATAGTACTAAGGGCCAAGACAAAAATAAAAATAAACATCAGACTGGCAGCTTTTGCAGAGGTTTACATGAAGAACTGCACATGATCTTAAATCTGCAGATTATGCATTCCTGTTACAAAGGAAAAGACTGCAAGGGATCTTGTATTCATATAACACAACTCTAAATTGCCCTGATGAATCTAGATTGAAGTAATGTTAATACTTTTAATACTCACTAAATATTAAACAGTGAATAGAAAAATAAGCATCCAGGGTTTCTTCACAGATAAAAAGCCTACCCAGTTTCTATCCTAGATAACCGGCTGGGCAATTCTGAATTTCTGCTAGTTATAACTGCCTTGGCCCTCCCTGAAATGGCAAGCAAAAGCTAGAGGATATAATATTAAGAGAGAAGAAATCTGTTATAATTGTATTCTCCTCATCCAGTGTAAAAGGAGAAAAGGCTGAAAAGATCTGGTATTTGAAAAGGTCATGTATAATGCAAAAAGAGATACAACAAAATATGGGTAAAATATTGAGAAGCATGTTTGGGAAGCTGAGTGTAAAATAATAATTTGATTATCAGCAAACCCCTGAGAGTCATTTTTATTGCAGTAAGATATAAACGCAGCAAACACATACATTATATAAATTTAATAAATAAAGTCAAATTTGGTTATGCTGCCAGGCCTGGAGATTCCAAGAAACTGGAGATTTATCTGATGGTTCCATTTGCTGAGAGTCAGGGGTAGGATTCAAATTTTTAAACAACTGGTTCTGTGGGTGTGGCTAGGTGGGCCGGCCACGTGACTAGGTGGGCATGGCCTCTACTTTTTTTGCAGGCCCTGGGGGGGGGGCGTTATGACTCCTCGGCTTCCCTGGGGCCCAGGAAAGCAAAAAACAGAGTGGGGGGGGGGCAAAGCACTTCCTGGGCGAAGCATAAGACAGTGAGGGGATCCTTGTACAGCTGATCATCAGAACACCTGATTGTCGGGAGGGGGGAAAAAAGAAATACTTTAAGGAATGATTGTGGGGGAGAACACAGTTAGCGATGTCGGGCATGCGTGATGTCACACATGTGTGATAAGGACTGACTGGGAGGGGAGGGCAGAGATGGGTGGGGCCAGCCAGGACACAATTTGCCAGTTCTCCGAACTGCACAGAATCATAAGAACCAGTTGTATAGAACTGGTCTGAACCGGTAGAATCTCACCCCTGCTGAGAGGGTTATTTTTGTCTTCCCTCTGCCCAGGATCAGTATTTTGGTTTTTATGTTATTTATTACTGTAGCTTTTAGATTTTTTTTAATCTACTTTATATTGGCTGTCTTTTTGTATTGTTGTGCACTCTCCAGAGTCCTCTTTGGGGGGAGATGGGCAATTATATATATTGGATTGGTAAATTATTTTATTTACTAAGTATACTTGAAATAAAAAAGCTGAGCAATAACACCTCCAGTCAATGTTATTAGTTAATTTAGGGAAACTGAAGTATGGAAACTTTTGCTGTAGGAAATCTCCACAGTGAAGAATTTACTAATTTCAAAAAATATTGTGTACTAATATAAAATAGTACCTAAAGTATTTAATAGTATTAAATAATAACTTTCTGAGGACCATACAAAATGTGCCATTTTGTGACTGGCTCCTTTGTGGTACTGCCATCCCATAGTTATGATCAGTTCTCTCAAAAGCTATAAAATTTAAAAACTTCTCATAAAGGCGATTAGTAACCATTGAAGAGATTTACATATCTCACTTTTTCTTTACCCATGCTAATGATATCTGAAAGCAGGTGGGATTCAAAATGTAACTATAATTAAAAAATTGAATCCTAGATCTGTGCAAACTGTTCAAATGGTTCTTTTGCAGATTCATATATAAAGAAGACACTTCTAAAATATAGTACATATAGTAATATAGTACATGACTATCTTGGAAAATCCTCAAAGTAGTTACTTGATATGGCTATTTGAGTGCTTTGCATAGCCCTACTAAATCACATCTTACATTATGTAACAGGAGTTTTTGGCATGTTCGTTAGAGCCTATGAATTAGTTTTACTGAAACATTGGTAGTGTATTTATATTGATAGTTGCTTTTTCTTGTGGGTGTCACACTGCACCAACGGATGGAAAGAGGATGTAAAACGGACAAAAAAGCTTGCCATCCATTGGTTAACGCGATGTATCCGTTCTGTACTAACTGCCTCTGTTTTGCTTCCTCTCTATCCGTCAAGTCCTTTTGGCAGCCACCATCCTTCTGCAACAGTGCGAAGCCATCTACAGGCTCTGTGAACTCTACTACGGGAAGAAAAAGAGGCGGCCAAGAAGCGCCTGGCTCCGAAGATAGATCGGGAGAAGAGCAGAGTACGGACTGTACAACAAGCTGATGGTGGAGCTCAGGAAGACACTCGTGCATTCCAGAACTCCATGAGGATGCCTCCAGCCATGTTTGACGAAGTTGTGCAGCAGCTGACACCCAGGTTGACCAAGGAAAACACCAACTTCCGGCCCAGCCTGGAACCTGGGCTCAAGGTGGCACTCACTCTGCGCCACCTGGCCTCAGGGACCACCTACAGGAGCATGCAGTAAGGCTGGAGGGTGCCACACAACACCATCAGCATTGTGGTCAGAGAAGTGGTGCAGGCCATCATCAAAGAATACCTGGAGGAACTCCTCCCGTGCCCTTCCACTGAAGAAGGATGGAAGAAAGTTGCAGAGCAGTGGTATCAGAGGTGGAATTTCCCACACACCGTTGGAGCCATCGATGGCAACCACGTGGCCTGCAAAGTGCCAGCCAAGTCGGGGTCCACTTATTTCAACTACAAGGGCTTCTTCAGCATCGCCCTCTTCGCCATGGTCGATGCTGACTACAAGTTCATGTACATCGATGCTTCAGGCAACGGCTCATCTTCAGATGCCCAGGTATACAACGCCAGTGACCTCAAGGAGGGGCTGGAACGCAACCTCATCATGGGCTTCCCAGATCCAGACCCCCAGCCCAATGACACGCAAGATGTGCCCTACTTCATCGTGGGGGATGACGCCTTCTCCCTCAGAACCTACCTCATGAAGCCCTACACCTCCAGACTCCTCACTCGTGAAGAGAGGATCTTCAACTACAGGCTGTCCAGGGCAAGGCGGGTGGTGGAGAACGCCTTTGGCATCCTGGCCAACAGGTTCCAGGTACTTCTCACCATCATGCAGCATCGCCCACAGACTGTGAGGAGGATCGTGGAAGCTTGCTGCATCCTGCACAATCTCATGCACACCCGCTACCCAGTCTTGCAGAACAGGCTCGTGGACCTCCAACAAGGCAATGGGGACATGGAGCCTGGGGAATGGAGGCAAGGGCAAAACCTGATAGACACTGAGGATGTGCAAGGCCCCAACAGAGCCTCACGTGAAGGGAAGAAGCAGCGCAACCTCCTGAAACACTGGTGCAACTCCCCAGCTGGAGCGGTGGAGTGGCAAGACAGGATGATAGATGATTAATGGATGCTTCCTTCAGCCTGTCTCATCATACTGATGAGATTGGGCCATTTATGTTGAACGGCCCTACAATGATCAGGGCATTTAATAAAGAGTTGTGTTTATGTTGACATGTGTGGATGATTATTACATTATTATTGATAATAAAGGGCCATAGGTGTGGCACCTGGGAGGGTGGACCATACAGTCCCACTATGCTTGCACTGGAGGTTTATCTATCCCACAGCTATTACCCATCCTAAAGGTATCTCTGCCCACCCCTCTGCTATCTTAACCCATCCCACAAGCATGCAAAGGCTTCAACCAATTCTAAAAGTTTCCACCAAGACTTTATTAAAAAACAGAAATGAAGCAAGTATGTGAATCAAAGATAAACTTTATTGAACAACAAGCTGTAAAAGAAAAATGACCCAAGTCAAGTGTCCAAATAAAGTCCACAGGTAGCCAGCCAGCCAGTCTCTGGCACTCCTCTTGGTCACTCGGAGGTGTGCCCAGTCTCAGGGGTGTAGGGTCCAGGTGCTGTGGAGGTGGCTGGTGCTGCAGTGCTGGTCTGAAGCCCCACTGGGGTGCCTGGCCCTGGGAGGACAACAGATGACGGTGTGTTGAGAAAGCTCTCGGACAGCTGGCTCAGACCCCTGATGTTGAGAGCTCCTTCCTCCATGCCATGGGGTGTCAGCCCCAGTCCCGAGGACAGATGTACTGGGGCCGGGCTTGGCTGTGGGGTGGAGGAAGGAGCAGTGTAGTGGGGCTGTCTGGTCTGCAGCTGGGTGAGGACTGGCGTTGGTGGCATCGGTGGCATCAGTGTCGTGGGTGGCATCATTGGCGTCAGTGGCATCAGTGTCGTGGGTGGCATCGGTGGCATTAGTGGAACCGGTGGCAACGGTGTCGTCCGATGACTCTGTGCCTGGACTGGGAAGGGCTGCTGCCTGTGCTGCTGGACCTCCTGGTAGCTGTAGCCCTGGTAGGTGAGGGCCTGTGGGAAGCCTTGGAATGGGAGGGACATCACCTGGGGTGGAGGAGCAGACCTGGACTGGGTGGGAGCAGGTTCCTCTGGATCTGGAGGGTTGCGAAGCAGCTCGGTGATCCGGTCCTTCACCAGCTGGTACTGGGGTTCCGCCATGTCCACGAGGGTCTGGTTGACATAGGTGAGGAAGGGCTTGCGGTTGGAGGATGAGGAGTCGGTGTGGACCAGCTGAGAGAGGAGATCTATGCTGGTGCGGATGGTGTCCCTGATCTCCAGCAGGACAGTGTGGCTCTGCCCCTCCTGCTGTCTGGCTCTCTGCCTTTCTATGGAGGTGGAGCTGTGGGTGGATGCGGGTACGGCTGTGGTGGACGCACCGTCTCCTTTCTCCCACCGCACCAGGGAGTCCTCCACGCGCTCCACCACGGTTACAACACCTGTCCGCGGGTTCTCCGCCGTGGGACGCTCCACAGAAACCTGCCTGGAGACAGGAACTGACTCTCGGCCGGAAGAGGACTGACTCTCAGCAGGCTGCCGGAGAGAGAGGGTAGACAGAGGGGTTGCTCCTCAGTGGCGGACCTCACCCTCCAGTAAGCTGCACCTGGCCATGACGTAGGTCTCTCTGTCTGTCAGTTTGACCACGGCCTGGCCAGATTTCTTGAGGTGCAGCTTCCCGTACCAGGTGTGCATGTGCTTCCACCAGCCGAAGAGCACCTCCAAAGTGTAGCCCATACTCACCACCTTCTCTCTCCAAGCAGCATGCTTCCGCTTGGTGTCCCTTTACAGCCGGTGTCCCTTCTCATTGTCTCTCAGCCACTCCAGCACCTCATCCTCGTGTTCCTCCTCAATGGAGTATTGCCTCCTCTCCCGTTGTCGCATACGCCTCTTCCTCCCTTTGGCAGGACCAGATGAACCCTCATCAGAGGGGCTCCCAGGTAGTAGGGGCTGCTCCTCCACACCACCAGCAGCACCAGCAGGATTATCATCATCATCATCATCACCAGCAGGATCATAATCATCAGCAGCAGCAGCAGCAGCAGGATCATCATCATCATCAGGATCAACATCATCATCAGCAGCAGCAGGACCAGGATCAGCAGCAGCGGAGTAAGCACCAGCAGCACCAGCAAGACCAGGAGCACAAGCAGGACCAGGAGCACGAGCAGGTCCAGCAGGACGAGCAGGACGAGCAAGACCAGGAGCACGAGTAGGACGAGCAGGACGAGCAAGTCCAGGAGCACGAGCAGGACGAGCAGGACCAGGAGCATCTTCAGCAGAGTAAGCACCAGCAGAAGCACCACCGCCAGGAGCAGCT